>VZTE01005061.1:2982199-3009619 GCA_013397775.1 Eulacestoma nigropectus | reverse complement strand
AAAAAAAAAAAAAGCCAGGATTTGATCTCATTTTCATTCCAGCACAAAACAAACTAAATATTTGGATGTATCACAGAAGAGAAAAACTAGAATTGCTGACAGTCGAACGGCTCAAGTCATATCTATCCCATTCCAATGAGTCTGAATTTTGCAACAAGATTCAAAACAAAAACCACTTAAAATGCTGGCAATGAGTACTAGAATCTTGTTTCTGGTTGTTTCAGAACCACCCTGCAATATATCCAGTACTTCAGCATGATTCTGAACATGGCAAACTCTAGCAACAGATTAAGGCCCTCCATCATTCACATTCGGTCTGTTTTGGCCCCTGGCATTCCTCCTGTTAACTTACATCTTCAAGGTTCCATGAAATGTCAACAAATCCCCAGCTCATTCAAAATTTGTAAATGGCCCAATTGCCTTTCCACTATGAATTAATGCATAATACATTGGAAATAATCTGAACATCAGGTAACATGACCAGCCTCTACCACTAGTAAACTTCTTGGATAATTGTCAGAGGAAAACAAAGCAAAAAACCTCTTCTCCCAAAGAATCACATAAAGTAACAAAGTCCAAAAGTTTCCAGTTCTAGTGTTCTCATTTTCTCAAGTAATTCAACCCTCCTAAAACCCCCTTCATTCAAGTTCTCACAAAAAGATCTATTTTTTCTTGCAAAGCCATGTTGCACTAACATCAAATTCTTATTCTTTTGAACTACCTTGCTAAAGCAAGCTATATCAGCTTGAGATCTGTTCAGTTCTCACTCCACTTTCCTCGTGAGGAAAAAAACCAACACCCTATCACTCCCTTTTATTCTTTCCTTTCCAAGAATAGTAATACTTCACCATAGATTCAGCTGTATTCAGGACTGTGCACATGACTCAGTAGATTACCACTGATGCAAAATGTTTCTTCACTTTTTGAATAAATCCTACTATTAAATCACATACAGGTTTTGAGTTTTGTTTTGTTTGTTTCCTCCCTCCTCAATTTCTTTTGGCATCAAGACTTAATTCTCTGTGCATCCCATCCAGCAACTCTACAAAACCCTAAGGAACTACTATAAGCAGTTTAATCTGATGAGAATTGAAGACATATAAATTACAGAATATGATACATGGTATTTTAGAGTAACAGTTTTCTTCAAAGGCATATCCAGTTAAGAGAAACCCAGGTCTGGGAGAGACACGGGCCTGTCTATACTCACTATGTGCAGCTGCAGAAAATCACCAAGCCCAGGGGCACTGTCAATCCGGACAAGAATGCCATCCTTCACTGTTGTGCTGAAGCCCACAGCAAGACGGTCTGTTCTTGTGCTCGGTCTGTCATTAGCTGGCCAGGTGTACAGGATGAGACCTCCACTCTTCCCAAATATATATGTGGCACCAGCTATAAGATACAAAACCAAAGAAAAACATATTAGTTATTTGCCAAGTCTGGTGGTAGTGCTATGACTTCCAAGAGGAACAACTTAAGCAAGCACGTTTTCATTAGTTACAGGGGTGAAATTAATGTGTCCTGCTGGCCAGACCTGATGAAGTACATTATTAGTTCCTAAATAAAGACAAGCAGCATTTAAGACAAAGATAAGTGAAGAGTTTATCAAGAATTATCAAGACGGCTTATCAAGAATGAATGATTTCATTAGTGCTAATACCCCAGACAAGGCTGGACAGGACACTGCTGTTCAGGGGGGGAAATCACAAGCCACTCCTGTTTCAAAAGCACAGGATTCAATCTTTCAAGGGGATTCAAAGGAAATATTTAGCATTTCTCCTTGAGGTTGGACTTGCCTTCAGCTAAAGACTATTCACGCATAGTAGGAGACTACAGTTTTCTCAACACTTTAGGAGATTTTTTGATATCTCGTCCACATATTTCCAGCACCATTTGTCTTGTCACCACTGAGCCTGGGAATTTGTTCCTTGCCCTTTTTTTTAAGGACAACACCAAACCTCTCCCATGCTGAACACTGTCCTCCCACATTCATGAAGGCCATCTGAGCTGAGGAAGGCAGAAACACAAGTGAGGAATTTTTGTCGCAGATGAGAAAGCTGAGAAGCGAAAGCGTTTGGAGTTCACATTCTGACTTGTACTCAACACTCTGAGTTAGGAGCAAGATTTTATAACTCAGCAGTTATAAAATCAGCCCCCCAGCTTCTTGGAAAATAGATCTAAAATTCCTGTCCTGTCCAAATCTACAGGCAGGCCAGGAACAACATTCCTCCATGTTTCAGCCACTTACTGCACCTCATTTTTCTGAGCACCATTACAATGGTTACAGAATAGTAAGCAAAAATAACCAGCTTCTGTTACTGCAACAAGGATAAAATAGATGTAGAAAGTACAGGCAATTACTGGGTACACTTTCTAATCTGAGTGAAACTACAAATGAGGATTTTTTTTTTTTGCACCATACCAATCAGCAACATGTATCACGCAACCCTGTACAGAGTAAATGTAGTTAGATACAGAAACAGGTGGGATCATATAAGTGTAATTTTTACACTTGCCTACAGAGCTGCAGCTTCACTGAAGTTCTTTATGATCCGAATGCCAAATAAATGCTATACATTAGTAGAAATAATTGATACGCTTCTCCCTTGCTAAAGAGGCTTCCTCTAGATATCTCAGAACACATTACCAAAACAGACATCAAAAACTCAGCCACAGAGGAATGAAACTATTTGTGAACAGCTGACTCAATGACAGAGTGAAAATGAATCATTTTTCCTACTTCCCTTCTAGGCCTGTGCACATCCAACAGAACATGCCCTCAGTAAATTCAGACAAATGTGTCTGAAATCAGGGTTACATAGGAAATTTCAGTCATAATTCTGAATTACCAAAACAGCATATTCTGGCATTCTGGAAGTGTGGACATACACTATTTCCATTTCAGAAAGAATAAATTTACAGACTCAGTCTCCTTCTTCAGCTTTAAACTCCAAATAGAGGGTGCATGACTATTTTAAGATTTGTAGAAAGAGGTTTTGTTTGTCCATTTGTAACCTTATGGTTAGACAGTTGGAGATGACCAGGTAGTGAATTATCTACGTCCTCCCTCCATGCACAGGTATAAAAACAGCCCCCCCTAAAACTACACTACAAATATACTCCTCCAGTTTATCAGTTTGTTCTATAACTTCTGTGTATATTTGCACTACAGACTAAAACTAGGCACAGCAACGTGGTAAGCAAAACTAGATTTACCCATTGTTGATGGCTTCACAAATTAAAACCCACTTTCCAAAATTACTCGCACTTGAATTGCAAGTTCTCCTCCTTATCTTTGTACTGGTTATCAGGCCTTTCAGCAGAAAAGACAAGCTTGGAGGCGAGTTCTTCACTATTTATGAAAAGATTACTTCTTTGCCTCTGTGAGAGTCATTTGGCTGCAGGCAGACCATGTCAGTCCTCCAATGAGAGTCAATCAGAACCAATTATGTCCTTACAGGCCTATCATGAGACTTAACTACTTAAACAGATCTTATTTTCTCCTCATAGAGCACAGATTTTGCTTCTAAGCCTAACCTGGCAATATTCAGTACTTTGGTACTCAGGTATCAAAGGTTCCTAAGGTAAGGAACAGAAACACTAAGAAATAATACAGTATAAATCTGCCTCTGTTTGATCTTATTTCAGTTTTCTGTGAGAAGGTTCCACATAATGCTTTATGAAGACACGTAGTGCTCTGGTTCAACTGGGAATGTCGACTCCATTCTGGAGTTCAGCTGGTCCACAGGCTATTCAACTTCACCTTAAATGTGGCAGGGGTTTACTGTGATGGATTTTGCAGTCATAAATTCTGGCAAGGCACTGAGTTCTTGAAAGAAAGATAATTCAGATGCAACAATCAGAGCAGCACTAACCCAAACAGACCTGTGAGCAGAGGTCTGATTGGCCAGTACTTGTTTCCTTATTTTCCAGGTCAGAAATAGCTGCATAATGAGAGATGGGCCACTTGCTTCACCTGTGTGTAGCTGAATGTACAACAATTTGTTGGATACATCAATGTCCCTTCCCTTCACCAACTTTTTGAGGACATGTCAAACCCATTGACGCGTTTGGAAATAGATGCGTATTAACATTGTACCAGTATAATTTTTTCCCCAAATTATGAATAGTCATTCCAGTCTGAAAACATAAAATGCATCAAGTAAAAGTAGAAGTGTAATGAGAGTCAGTACCACATCGCAATCACATAAAAAGAAAAAGTAACAAAAAACCCCAACCATGCAACACAAACACACTTGACTTAAATACCTCTATTTGACAGCAGCAACCATGAGTTTATAGAGTTTGAAAGTTCAAGAGACTTGAACAAACAAATTATAACCCACGACTTCAAGAAAGGAGATCTCAGCTTCACCAGAACTTGACAAGGCATGGACAACTCTATCTGATTGGACTTGCTTTAAGCTGGTGTGAGTGAGCTGGCTAGACCAGTTTACCTCCAGCAATCCCTTCTGATCTTAAATCAACAATTATCCTTTCTTTGTGGTGTTGCAGGGAATTGTAGAATAATTAACCAAAGAATTCTAATTTTTAAAAAAGCTGGTGAAATGCAAGTCTGTTAATCTTGAGATCTTGTACCTAAGCTCTGTTACAGACCTCTTTGTTAGACAAGAAGACATTTTTTTCCAAGACATTTTCTATTTAAGACAGACAGTAGACTACACTCTTACATTTAGTTTTTGCTCACTGTTCAAGGTTTAGTTATGTAACTCCTTTAATAAATACAACACCAAAGGTACCCTAACAATAGAAAAGTCTGAAGGACTGATTAATTTCATCGTATTACAATGTATAGATGTTACAGTGTTTCACCACTTCAACTATGTAACACTGAATTCAACTTATACCATGCAAAAAAAAGAACAATAATATAATCAAGGATACAAGCACACAAAATTATTTCCCCAGTCAGTTTTGTGAGCATTCTCACTTCTCACAGTGCCCTGGGCCAGATTTACTGTAGCAACACATAAAACCAAATGGAAGTAGAATATTTTCAGCTACTCTACATATTGCATGCAGAATTTGGTCAGCACCGGGACCTCAGAGACCTGAAGAAATATATAGCGAGCAAACACTCCCTACAGATTTAAGCTACTAAGACACCCTTACATGTTTAGCATACACAAAGCTTATAAACGCACAAAACTTAGTGTGGCAGACTGGCAGTTGACTTCTCCAAGAAATTACATAACTTGTAATTTACATCATTGGTGTTTAGAGATTTAAACATCAAAGATGGGTATGGTACAACATATGTGACAATGCAGTCTGTATATCTAGCATAGCTAAATTATGTATTTGCTAGTTATATTCATGAATAGAGCTGTTATATTATTCATCTTCAGTCAAAGCAAAATAGTTTGAGGCAAAGACTCCTCATGGAAAACTCCTAACAGACAAGTCATAACCAAGGTTATAAGCCACAGCAAATAAAGCCTACAACTGAGGTGTTTTAAGAAGCATTTAAAGTTGGCACCATCACCTGTCATTTTAATTCATCATTGCCCAAAGACTTCAAAAACCTATTTTAAGGAACAGTTTCCTTCAATCAACATAGTACAACTGCAGCAAAGTAAAGTAGGAAAGTAAAAGTAGAGTACTAGAAAACAAGTCTGTTACATCTGCACAAATTAGAACTTCTGTGCTCCGCACTCCTGTGAATTTCCCCACATTAAATAATCGATTGCAAATTCTCTATTTGTATCTACTAAGCCATCAAAAGCCTAGTTTGCCTCAGCTACAGCACAGCACATACACTCATTTCCCTGTGGCCAAGAAAATGTAACATTTGGTAGGTATTACAACGTTTATACACTGAAAGGTTAACTGCAGCAACTCTGCACTGGGAGAGTGTATGTTTAGCATAGTGTAAATGCTACAGTTCATATTCTTACAACCAGAAAGTACCTTTAGGATGCAAATTATGAAGAACCCAGGCCAATTCAAAGGCTACAATAATTACTTGAGTACCTTTCAGAAATCTGCCCCAAGGGTGGATAGTCATGAGAGGCATGGAATGTTGGAGGGCTTGAGCCACCTTTTGAAGGCCTTTTCTGCTTCAGTGATTTGAAAGTTCACCCCTGAACAACGATAGGACCCTGATAAAGTGACAGAATACTTGCAAGGAGAATGCTGTGGCATCTTCAGAGATGAGCCCTGGAGACACACCCTGTGCCTCACGCCACTGCCTGGATCACCATCTTGGAGCTTGAAAAGGAAGTCCTGCAGCGGCACAGCACCCTAGAAAGAATTGAGTCTGACAACGAGACTCGTTTAAAAAATAACCTTGCAGACATCTGGGCCACAGAGCACAGTATTGAGTACATCATATTCCCCATCTTGCATCAGCCTCTAGGAAAACTGAACAGTACAATGGACTGTTGAAAATCACATTGAAATCCACAGTTGGTGGGATCTTCAAACTTTAGGATCTACATTTAGTGAGGGCCACCTGTTCAGTTAAGACCAGAAGCTCTACCAGTCAAGCTGGCCCTGCTCATAACCTCCATATACCTGAAGGGGATAAAGTCTCTGTGGTGCACATGAGAAAGCTGTTAGGGAAGACAGTTTGGATTAGTTCCTGCCTCAAGCAAAGGCAAATCTATCTGTAGGATTGCTTTTGCTCAGGGACTTGGATGTACTTGGCGGGTAGTACAGAGGAACAGGGAAACACAGCGTGTACCTCAAGGGAATTTGATTTTTGGGTGATAACAGTCTGTAACGTTGAATTTTATAATATTGGTTGCTGAATGACGTCACTGTATGCCAAAAGCACCATGGACAATGAGGATGGACTGCTTCAGTTACACCAATCGTGAGCTTGTGATGCAGCTGGCAACCAGCTGAAAGCACACCAGCCCTCCTGTCCTGGAAGACAACTAGGATGGATAGAACCCACATGGACTAAATGACCTCAACAGACCTCTTGGAAGGATGGCCACTGACTATAGAAATGATACTTGTGCTTGTATAAATATATACATATATATATATACATATATATATATACACACATATATATACACACACACACATATATATATACATATAGCTGGAAGGCATAAGATTTAAGCGTGACATAAGCGGTATAAAATACCATACACTAAATTGGGGAACACCATTTCTAAACCATAACAAGTATAGATATTATTTTACTTCTTAACATTTTTGTAAAAGGAGTGGAAACCTTTTTTATATTTATATTACATTCTGCTTAGTCCAGTAGTTCATATGAGTCTCTTAGGATATTTCATATGCTGATGTAAAGGTCCTAACATGTTTATTAATAATCATAATCTTCTGCTATTTAACAAGAAGCTGTCAGTTCAACTACAGGAAAATTCATGATGATGGCATTTTGTTCATCTTTCTTGGCAGCAAACTGAAACTTAGGTAATTTTCAAGAAGCAATGTTGTCAAAAGACGAAATCAGTAACACATTGTGCATGACTACAGGTTACATGAGCAAATCAAGAGGCATTTCATATCGGGAAGAAAACCTTGGTAGCACCTGTAATTAGCAGCCCTTTAATCATCAGCCCTGTGAAGGCATAACTAAATAATGGAGACCTGATAGTTTATACAGACATTCAAAAAATCCCACAAAATCTCAGTAAAGGCAGAACTTCTTCCAAATTTACATAAAGAAAAAGTAATGGTGACCCTTATCTTGCTATACTCAGACTAGGAAGTTCATTTACTATTTCCATCACCAGAAAAGGTATGTAAAAGGAACGCAGGTTAGAATACTGGCATGAAAGCAAGTGAGAAGGGATCCGACAAACATCTGCAGAAACTAAGTAAGGAAACAAAATTAGCTCCTGCAGGAAGCATCATAATTTTGTCATGTAATAAAAAGGCATTTCAAAAAAACATGGTATAGAGAGCTATGCGACCCTTACAAGTGGAGATGAACAAAGCAACAAGGAAGAGCAGCTAAGATCAATTTCTGTTCTAATAGAAAACTCTAATAAAATAGATTGGAAGTTTTGCCAGAAATCTGATCAGACTGATTTGATCACTGCCCCCAAAATTAATGTTCTCGGCCATATGTTTGCTGCTTAAGGTAGACTCCATATTTGACCACTCTGTTTCCAGTCAGAGAAACAACTGTAGCGTAGCATGTCAGGCCTTTACTTGGCCAGACAGTTCAGCATCTTATTTATTTATGCTTGCTACACTCTTGAGAAAAAACAAGCCATGCTTTGACCACCAGCTCTAAGGGGAAGTTTAAAGCAAACAATATATACTGCACAAACCAGAAAAGGATACCACAACTTCCAAATGGCATCTGTCTATTTATTGCTCCCCAAAAGTTTATGACATCACAATGCAAATAAAAAAACATCAGTTGAAACCTGTACACTGCCAAAAGGATGGACAGTGGCTGAGTAAAAAATTAACCTTCTGTCAGTTGTTTTTAATACTTAACTCATTCTGGTCATATCAAACAGACTACACACATGCTGTACAACACCAAATTTCCATTAAATTAATTTCTTAGGAGTAAAAAGAGTGAAAGAATGACAAAGAATGTTTTGAGGACAGTCAAAGAAAGGAAACAGTGTCCATATGCATTAACAACAATAACGATGAAAATAGGTAAAATTTTCACCTAGCTTTGCAATATACTCTCAAAGAGCATGGATGATTTAGCTGACTCTTCATTACTTGAAATCACTTCAACTGGGTCAATTCTAGGTGTGCTGAAACATCTATATTGCCTAGAGATGACCTAAGAGGTGTTTTCAATTGCCAGCTTCCTCAAAGTTACTCTTGTGGGTCTTGTCCACTAAATGCATTCCATTCAGCAAACCACAGCTTCTTTGTCTCACAGTTAGATGCATGATAGCATTTCCAGCTACCATTATTAAACAAATTCAGAATGGAGAATAAAAAAAAGACCAAGAGAGAATTGTCCCATTCCTTCTGCCCTTTTATATTTACTAAAGCATTAGTCTTGACAACAGCTATTCTTCCGTCTCCAGTTACAAGCTGTCATCTTGTTGCCCTCAACCCTAAACTTCAGTTACATTGTTATCCTAATCCCTCTTTTACTCCTCTTCTTCTTATCCCACCATACATCACACCAAATAAAAAAAGTTCTTAGACAAAAGAATTCATTATATCTCAGGAACCAAAACCAAGCTAGACATCAACACATCCCCTGCCTTCAAGCATATACACCAACGTTCTTACATTGTATGAATGATCTGCAATATCAGGATTTCCCAGGGACATCTTTTGAGTTACTGCTGCACAATCACACACATCAAAAAATTTAAGTCTCATCAAAACTGAGCATGATCAATCAGGATGACAAGTCTCACTCCACCTAAAGGTCCTCTCTGGCACTTGTACATCCCTGTGACTCCGTTGCTGTGTTTTCCACACCCTGAGTTTAAAAGGTCTATTAATACAAACACCTGCTTGATTAAAAAAAAAGGAGATGGCAGTTGAAAAGGTTACAGGGTCTAATCACCATCATCTGGCTCACTTGACCCTTCCATCACAGGATCCTTCCTGGGAGGAAAGAAAGACAGACCTAATACTTTCTATGATACAACTGGTGAAACATCCTTTTATTTATCAAGAGCTTTAAATTGCCTAAGAATAAAGAAAGCTTAAACCTCTGGAAAATGCAAAGCTTCCAGTCTAATCTTCAAAAAAAGAAAAAAAGAAAAGCAAGCTTCTGTGCTTAGAGTTCTCATGAACTAGCTCTTCTTCCTTTAGGATGCTCACTCTTCCCTTGACAAACCCTCTGAGACTGAAATTGAACACCATATTCATCTCAAAAAATCAGACATTGTTTGACATGAAACTGAAATTCCTTTCTCACTTTAAAATATGAGGGAGCTTCTAAATAAAAAGGAGGAGGAGCTATAAAAGCTGCAAGACTAACACAAAACGGAAGCAGCAATTCGGATAACGCCTGCTGTGTTTGTCTTCTTTAATGACAGCAAATTAATACGAGTCACTTTCCTCCCAGTATGTGTGCATTAGCCAACAATTGGATCAGACAGTATGTTACTTCTTATTAGTTACACTGCATTAAAAAGATTGGAAGAGGAAAAGAAGGAGAGCAAGGGAGTGTTCCTAGAACTACTAGAATGTCCAGGATAATTTATGCTTGAAATATTGATTTCTCTAATTCTGGGATACCAGGAAGATTGAAGTTTTTTTCCAAATGTGAATTTGCCACAGGGCATGTTGGGAATGTTTATCATCTCAGAAGGAATTTAGGAATTAGCTGCTGACTAAAACAGATGCAAGATGACCATAGGCACACCAGCTTAAACATAAAAGATTGCAACAATGAAAATATTTTAGTAATACCCTAATTTCCATTATAACAACATGATTGGTCAGACAAGGATCACTGTCATGTCTTCAGCATTGATTCTAAGTGGATACCCAGGGGAAACTAAGAGCAAAAAATAGCAAGCCTATTTCTTTTAAGTATGCACTCAGACCATGAGTCTTCATCAATTAACTCAGCCTCATGTGGCTTGTTTATACAGTAACCCCGAAGAGATCTATTTTGCAAGTACTTATCCAGTCTCTCTTTGAATACATTTAAAAGTTTTACATTCACAATAATGTTTTACAAATCCTTAGCAATGACTTACACGAATCTGCCATTCATGTAGCAAGTTAAACATCAGCCAGCTGTGGGGCCTATCAGCAGAGGCAGCCTATAGCATTTTGTACACTATTAACAGGACCTGAGGCTGTTAGTAGGCGAAGTGATTGTTCCCCTTTACTCAGTGGTTGTTAGACTGCATCTAGAATAATGCATCTGACTTTGGATTGACAAATTGGAGCGCATTCAGTAAAGTGCCACAAAGGCAGTTGGGTGGATGAAGTTCCTGCCTTGTGAGGAAATGCCAACAGATTTGGGCTTTATCAGCTTGGAGATGACACAGCTTCAAGGGTACCTAAGGGCAGTCTCACAGCACCTGCAAGGAGGTTATGGAGAAGCCAAAGGCAGGCTCTTCACTAATGTTTAACTTGCTACATCAATATGAAGATTGATGACACAACAGCCAAAGAACAGGATGCAACTGCTGTACTTTGAAGTGAGCGACTCTGACTCTACAGCAGGAAAGAGCTTTCTCCTCACAAGGACAGGCACGCAAACAGGTTGCTGAAGGAGATTTTAGAGTCTCTATGCATGGAGGTTTTCAAGATATGACTACATAAAACCCCAAGCAACCTGATCTGACCTCACAGCTGACCTTGCTCCAAGAAGGGGTTTGGACTAGAGATTTCCTGATGTCTCTTTCAGCCTGAGCGAAAAAGGATCCTCTTTTTGTGCGAAGAATCACCTTTTTCATACTTGTTCTTGCTAGATTACATGCTCCCTAGTTCTTGTTCTGTAAGGCACAGTAATCTGTCCCTATATCTATCCTCTCCGTGTCAACTTTGCCTTGCAGACTTACATCATATCACCACGCTCAATCCTTAAGTAATTTATTTCAGTAAAGAGACCAGTTGTGTCATCAAATTCAGCCCCCACAGCTTTAGGCAGCCAGATGACAGTTATCAATCTAGGAACAAGTCCACAAGGACAATTCCTCCAGGTATTTTTTTTCCCCTACACATTACAGAGTATGAAAAGCATTTTGCAAAAAAAAAAAAAAAAAAAAACAAAAAAAAAAAAACAAAAAAAAAACCCAAAAAACACAAACAACAAAATAAAACCAAACTCCCCACAGTACTGATAACAAAATAGAAAACAAAAGGTTTAAAACCACTGTGCACCAGAAGAAGTGACAAAAGAAACTACAAACACAACTGAAATATGAAATTTGCTGGGTAAAAGTGCCTGGAAAACTGTGACCCTTGCAGAACAGCAGGATATGTTTACTGAGGTCAAGTTATCCATCACTTACAAAGAGACTCCATTACTTCATTAGGTGCAACTGTGACTAAATTCAGTAAAGGTAGGTGCAACCATTTCTTAGTTGCATTCTGCTGCCAAAGAGCAGGTGGCATCAGGATGCAATTTCTTATTTCTTGGTATTCGCTGACAAAAGAGCACACAGAGAGGATGTCCTTCGAGAAGCCCAGAAGGCAGCATGCCAGAGGAGCTGAATACAGAGACTGCTGTTAGCAAGGAAAAGCACAGCAGGATTCATAGCTCACGTGGGGCTTGAAGGAAGAGCAGGAATATTGGTTCAGTACAGTTTTACAGAATCTGAATGGTAACAAAATGGCCTAGATACCTCTCAAGATGGATGAAGGCCAAAATGCTATTATTGATCTCAGCCCAGTCAACTCCCCTCTAAAGAATCTCTTTCTAGTGTTTATCCTTGAGCTACACTTTATTCCATTAAAACAAATTCCCTCACAAAAAGATGAAAACAGAACAAAAAACCCAAACAAACAAAAAACCCCAATGAAAACCAACCAACCAAAAAAATTCCCCAAAACCCAAACAAAAAAAAAATCACACCAAAACCAAAGCAAAAACAAAAAACTGCAGACAACTTCTGTTCTCTCAGCTTCATTTAGTCACTTCAGGTTTAAGTAGCATAACACTTTGCATGACCAGTCGAGTCTACAAGGTTCTTCTTGTTTTAACTGTAGGCAACCCTTCGCTCTTCCTTACATACCTGCTCACATTTCCTTAATCATAGATACCAAAACAAAAATACAGTTTACATTTACATTTTGTCTTCACTGCAAGAGACCAAACCCAAATTTTCAGTCTTGACAGCTGAAAAATGTTGGGCCAGAAATATCAGCTACTGGGTATTCATTAAAGCCTCAGAAGGTAAGAGTTTTACCAAATCTAATATGCTAAATTAGCAGCAGAGTTTGGAAAAAGAAGCAGGTTTTCAAGTATCTAACCTTCTGCTGGCTATTAGCACTTTAACAGTATGATTCTGAAATAAACTTCTTGATCTATCATCACTAGCCATGTTTTGGTTCTCATCAGAGCAGTCTCAGAGCACACAAGCTTGACTCCTTAAAATCTTCCAGTTTAGTTTAAAACTAAACTGGGAGATGCAATCCAGCTTTTAACAAGGTACTAGTCTATAGTACCAGAACAGAGCTAGTCCAAAGCAACACTTCAGAAGCAAGATGCCTGCAGTATAGATCTCCAGTCCTCACTACTAAATTTCATTCTGAAAACCAACTCTCATGCTGATTGTTATTGTACACATAGCCTAGTCTTCCATGACTAAATGGGGCCCATTTTGGTCTATCAAGGAAAGAAACTCAGAGTTCTGAGCTTTTTGACCTCACCTCAAATACGACATTGTCCCTCACAAGTACTGGAAGGTCAGTGATGAGAAGAAATGCATTTATGGAAGCTCACCATTCCCAAGGCTCTCTAACCTTCCCCAAGTTCACATAGAAGGAATGTAAAAACAATAGGTATCCAGAGCTAGTCATAGGGCATACAAACTACTCTGTAAATGATATGCAGCTTTTCTTGCTATTAACTCTCTTTCTTGCCACCATGAAAGGATATCCACCACTAGGAGAGATGGACATAAGTGAACTTCATACAGGCAATCTGTTAAAAGTACCATGCCAGAGTAAAAGGCAAGTGTAATGGTTGTTTAATCATTCTCACCATGAAGTGCCAATTCTTTAGTGTCTTATGACATTCATGAATGATGCAGAGGGCTGGCATGATGAATGCAGAGCTATTCCGACTGACAGATACTTTCAGAGAATTTATATCCTTCCCACACTCCTAGGACGAAAGGGCTCTTGAGCTGAGTTATCATTTGTTCCATGAGAGGATATACAGTCTTGCCAGCAACTCCTTTTACCTTACTCTATAAAGCGTTTATTTTGATATACTGATTGTGATCATTCAAGAACAACTGTATCTGAAGAAAGCCAGCAGGGAAGAGAAAAAGCAGAGTGGTTCTGAATAACTTGCTCACCTTGACCTAGGACTTCATTCCCCTCAGCCAGTTTGCTTTGTCTTTTGTATCAGTTCTTTCCCAGCATCCTCTGCTATCTCCCATTGTATTACATTACAAATGTAATATCACTCAAGGGAGACATGTAATCTCCCATGCCTGGCTACCCTTCCTTTATGGCAAAAGGTGAAGTTTAGCCACAAAAGCCATCCACCATAGTCCCTTCTTATCATTTCACTAGAAACCACCTCAGCATTACAGTTTTCACACCACCCTGGAGTGGCCTCTATCTTACAGTTACATGCAGCAACAGCTCCTGCCATGAGATTCAGTGGGAAAGGAGCACCCGGACCTTATCCAAAAGAGCAGGGTGATACAGGCACATAGTACCACAGTCCAGTACTTGGAGACTAAGATGTTCCCACTGCCACGATGAACACATCAGCATCAGACGTGTATTGCATGAGGCCGTTTAGCAAATGCAACACTTCTCGCCTCTGGCAGAGGCTACCAGTAAGTCTTGTGACTTGATATTCAGCCACTCTCTGAAAGTTTTTTCATCGCTATTGTATTCTGGGAAATTCAGCAGTTACAATCTTGACTAAAATACATCATCACCTAAGAGGTCCCAAGTCTGTGGCCTTCAGCTGCACAAAGCAATAGTGTGTGCCACACAAGTGAGGATAATGAAAGGTCTGTGGGCTGATCACATCAATCTAATGACAGCAGTGATTTCCCTACACTTCATTTTGAAAGCATTAGGTGACTTCAGGCAGAGAAGCAATAAGTTCCTACGAATATTACAAATAATATCCATAATACCATTACAGAGAAGGATATTACCTTTTTTTTCACATTTTAAATTATGCTTTAACACCACATTTTTGCACCTCTATACAGTATTTGATCTTAAATGCCCTGAAATGTTCTGTTCTTGAAGGGGGCCTACACAAACTAATAGGAGAAATTTAACTTGCTTGCCTTTGAAATTAATCTATCATTATATTAAAGGATAATGCCACATCACCGCACAATGTTAAGGTAGACCAGTGACAGGTGCTACGAAACACCTGTGTAGAAGGGAATTCCTAGAGCAGTGAGTGAACCATATGGTATTTAATGGGTATTGTTAAGAAGTTCTAGAAAGATAAGCTAAATTAATAAGGCTGAAGAAATAGCTAAAAATGGGTAGTCCATGTCCTCTTAACCTTTTCTCCCACTGAGAAATTTTGATTAAAATTTACAAATATTTTCTTCACTCATATTTCAAGTGTGTATTAATCTCCACCTCTAAGCACTTAACCTCAGTATTTTTTGCTTCTGTCTCTACCACTTTATTGTAAATTGCCAGCTTCATTCCCAATAAAGCATTTAATTACGACATCATTTATCTGGGAGACAACATAGGGAAGAGTATCTTTCAGGTACATCTTTCAGGGTGCCAAAAACATAGAATTCTATATAAAGTTCAGTTCTATGCTCCCTAAAGGGGGGGAAAAAAAAAAAAAAAAAAACAACTTTCTCAAATAACCTAAAAAAATAAATCCCAGTCTATCTTTTCTTTCTTTCCCGTGCTCTAAATGCAAACTATTGATTTACCTCTAGCTCTTTCAAGTCTTTCACATGCTTCAATAATACAGAGGATTTGTTCCTCATCCTTTCATCTCCAGGTCTGGAATGCCTCTTAAGCCCTCTGTTAAGGGTCACTCAGTCTTCCTCAAACTGCAGCACGTGCATCCTACAGAGCTCCACAGGTGACAGCTAGAGAGACACGCAAGTAGCACATAATCACTTACCTCCTGACTTCTCTGGCAGGTGAGACAGAAAGACAAAATTTTTATAAACCCTAGTTATTCAAACTTTTGATCATTTATGTTTGATCTTTTGTAAGCCTCCTTCTGAATGCAATAAAAAACCAGTAAATTATGGATAAAAAGTAAGTTCCAATCCAGCACCTTGCATGAAGCTGAACCGGCAGCACTGTTCCATCAGGTCTATACTCCCACAGAAAACAGGGAACACGTGGACCTTCTTATCTCAAATGCTTAGAAACAAAGAACCACTGGATAATGGGAAGGAACATGTAGAGATCATTTAGTTTCCTCTCTCCTCCAACTCAAAGCAACATCAATGAGAGCAGATTACTTATGAACTACTTCTGTTCCGTTTTGAATACTTCAAAGAAAGGACATTCAACAACTTCTTCATTGGCAACCAGTCACAGTATTTTACTGTCCTACTTTGTGAGTTACAATTTTCCACATTCCATCTTGTGCCTGTTTCTTCTCATGCTGTTTCTGTGGATCTCCAAGATGAGTCTTATCTATAAACTCCTAGTCTGGTCATTAAAGACAACCATACTTCTTCCTCCCTCTCTCCCCTTACAGTTCAACAAACCATGTTCTCTTGTATTTTCCAGCACCTTTACCACCTTGGTGGCCTTCTGTCAAGTGAAGCCCAAACTTGAAAGCAGTACTCCAGATGTAGTCTCACAACTGACTACAGGGTAGGAAAGCATTCCCTCAGCCAGCTGACTGCATTCTTGCTAAGGTAGATCACTACGTAATTGGCTCTCCAAACAAGGAAACACTGCTGGCTCTAATTCAAATGGTTAAACACCTTTTCTACACAGCTGCTTTCTTCCATTCAGTTGGAACACACCCTGTGCACCTTTTGCACAGGAAGTCTCCATCCTACATGATTTAGCATTTTCTTTCATCAAATTTCATAAGATTCATCATGATGACCCGATTTCTCCAACCTTTTGAGGTCCCTCTGAATTGCAGCTCATCACCGGCTGTCCCCAGTTTGATAATTTGCAAACTTGCTGAGAGCACACTCAGTTTCATCAGCACACACATTAAACAATAGTGGCATCAGCATCAATCCTTGAGGGGCATCAGTAGTCACAAGCTGCCTGATGAACTTTGTGCCATCGAGCACAGCCCTTTCAACCAGCAAGTCAAGGCAACTTCCCACTCACCTGACCCATATCTCAAAGGCTGGATAGGGATACTGCAGGAGACAGTATCAAAACCTTTGTAGAAGTGAAGGTAAACAACATCTCCTGCACCCCTGTTATTCATAAAGCCAGTCTCATTGCAGAGGGCAATGAGTTTGGCCAAGCATCATTAGCCCGCAGTAAATACATGTGGGCTATTCCAAATTAGCTTTTTATCCTTTGTTGCTTGCAGGTAGCTTCTAGGAAAACTTGCTCAGTAATATTCCCAGGAACTGGTGTTGGGCTAACTACTCTGTAATTCTCTAGTAGACATGGCATCTACCTTTTTTTTTTTTTCTCCAGTCATTAATAACATTTTGACTGTTTTCTTTGGTTTTGTTTTTCCCACCTATTTTCTTTCCAAGTATCTCACAATTTCGCACTGTATTTATTGAAGACCAAAGTGCCACAGTGTGATGTAGGCTCTTGGATCTTAATATTTCTTCTATCCTAGAAAGAATTTTCTCTCTTCACATATGCCGTCCTCAAGATTGCTGTTAAAAATAGATCTCACCTCGTGAAAACTCAGTCTCAGGGCCTGCAAGCATTCCTTCATCTATTTCAGGGCCTGAAAACATAAAGAGAAGTTCCTATTCCATTTAGTTCATCAAAGAACAGGACCTGCTCCTGAGTTATGCGATTGTTTCATGAACACATCAAGTATGACCGGCGCTACATATATCATAATGACCCATTTTCCTGCAAATCCAGAAAAGTGTTTTCCTTCTCGTGGAGTGGGTCTAGACTCATAGTTCATGAATCTGATATTTTCTTCATTTTAGCAAAGTTGAGTGGGCTCCCTCATGTCATATACTTGGAGCTATAGGTCAGATCTTCTGATTTAAGTATTCTGCTCCAAATCCAACTCCTAATTCCAGTCCTTTGTTCTAGAGAACAAGATTACTGAAGAATTCTTTTGGCTTTTCCATAAGTGAATGCTGCCATAAGATACTCATAAAGCCTATGAGAGCTGCAGTTTCTTCAGGGAAGTCCTTCCAACATGTCATTCTGACAGTTACATCTTCCCTTCAGTACTAATAAGTTGGAAAGTGTGCAAAGAACAGAAAGCAAGCTCCAGGAAAAGCCAATTTTTTTTCAGTGGTCTCAGAGGTGCAGGATGTTCCATGAGCTCATTCTTCTTCATTCAAAGGTTCACAGGTTATTTTGAAAGGCAGCTTCCATGCAGGACTTTGAAGTACTTTATACATTTGTATATTAATTTATTTATTTTTACATCCAATCAGTTTCCATGTCACTTTTGCTAATCTTCAAAGTTATTTATATTTAAACAACAGCCTCTGGCTTTTATTCTCTCCATTTGATTCTCCCATAACTCATAAAATGCTGAATTGATAAGCTGACAATAATTGCCACAACAGAACAGAAAGGTCACATACATAAGCAAAAGAGAATGTCATTCTCACCTTGCAACAAGTGTAAATCTGAGCAATTCCTCTCAGGTCAGTGATTTAATTCAAGTACATTTAGTTATAAAAGAAATCACGCTCACTGCAGTACTTCAAGGCAGTATCTGCTTCCATATTAATTTATATTCAAATATAATACCTTCTGTAATGTATTGTATTGGGGAAAAAATGGGGAAAACCAATCATTGGAAAACTGAAGTCACTACCAGTGAAGTTTTCCACTGGTTACAGAATGTATCAGAACTTTCTCTACCATTCACGTATTTCTGTGACAACGTGTTCCATGAGTAGGTGAGATGGATCTTTCTTTTTCAAGGCAATCCTCCTATAACACTGCCCGAATAGATTTAAACCACACACAGTTGAGCAGAATCATAGACATTTCTGTTCAGTTATTTTGGCATTACACATAGTCTATCAGCAACCAGTTACTGTCATGGTAGAGCAAAAGGAAATTGAAGACTTGCTAGGGCTTATATATCAGCTAGACCATCCAGTGGAACAAGACTAGAAACCGAACGGTGTAAAAGATGCACAATCCTCTCTTCTGAGCTAGATCAAGTTAGGCTATATGTGATGAGGGAGTTTAAGGCTGTCCTGTGCAAGTTCATTTGCCCCGGTGTATCTACAGCTGAACTACATCAAGGGGAGGGTATAAATAATGCCTTACAGAGAAAAGAAGAGAGACCATGTGCTAGTGGATGCCAAAATAACACTGTTACTTGTCCACTCATGAAAGACCAACCAATCCAGACACCGAGCAACTACAACCACACTGAGCTCAGGCATAAGAACTATGGTCTACATACATTCCTGTATTGAGTCAGCAAGGACCAGGTAATGGGCAGATCTGTCAGCCACTGGTAAAAGGAGCTGGTATCTCAAGAAAAACTATTAACTCTCTAGGATAGCTATTTTCCACCATATTTGCAGATACACTACACTCGTTTTCCACATGCAACATTACAAAAACAAGCTCTTTCGTGGGTAGAAAAGTACTGAATTTTTTCCTCACACCGCTTAAGATCAATTTTGTAGGAAAAAAGGAATCAAAATAAACATACTTAGAAAATACCAGCACAAAAAAAAGAATAAATATAAATTTCAAAAATCTCACGTGAGACTCTCATGACAGCAGTTATTACACATGCTTATCTAACTAACAAAAACACAAGAGCCCTCCCTCACCCCTACACTTTCATCAACATGCCAGCATCTTGCTTAACAAGTTTGCAGGAAAACATAAATTTCCATTGTTGCTCAGCTCTCACTTTCAGATGTGAAGATTTCTGTCACTAAGAACTACATAAATCAAGATACTGCATTTCAGCATGCTTTCTTACTGCAACCATATTGCCATCACTCTTTTTATTAGAAGGGGAAAGGCTAAAGAAGTTGTTTCCTTCAATTAAACTGCAAAACATGGTTTTACTTCTTCGGGAACATTAGCAGCATAGGTTATTGTGCTTATGTTTATTTCTCCTTCCAGGCTACCCTTTGTATGCAGAAAAGAAAATAATTGCAATGTTTTCCCCTCCAGATCTTCTTCTATGACATATATCTTCAACGAGACCCATGTGAAGTGAATTACAAAATGATGGGTAAGGCAAGTAGCATTTAATCAGAAAGAAAAGTATCTGGAAGCTCCTAGTTACACATGTATACCACTTAAGGTCAGCCATTGATTAGAATCTCTAGAGACTACTGCAACACAAGTTGAAGAAAAGTATTTCTGTCTAAAAAGACAACTGTTCCAGCATTCTGAAATAAAATTATTCTTGCTTCCAGGCACACAACCCTATTACTGCAGCTCTCATTTTCCTTTGCTATTCCTTCTGTTCCTTAGTAAATTCATTTGCATCCAGTTTGACATTACAGGAGATCCTGACATACAGATACAACCTGTATCTACAGTACAGGAATAAAATTTAGTGAATTGTTTGCTCAGCACCGGCCCAAGGGGATTCTGATGTAACGGAGGTATTTTGCCTGCCACCACTATACAAATAAGCCAGTCAACAACAGCATCTGTGTCAATAATGTTGAAGCACAGACATGTTAAATGCATGTATTTTTCTGAATTAACTTAAACTCAATATATCAATCTATTTGCAATTTGAAAGGAAAAACAGACAGAAGTATTGGCTAACCTCATCCCATTGTGCTCCAGTCTAAATTATGCACATCTAAAAGGACCGACTGAGGAAATGGAAAAAAAGCTATGTACTCTAAACACAGCTTATCTAAGGAGCGTGTTTCAAAGATTCCTACAGTGAAAAAGGAGATAAACTTTCCAAGTGGCAGCAAAAAGGAATAGCTAGGAGTAATGCAATGAAAATGGAAGGGAAAAAAAAAAGAAGAAACAAAGCAGTCAGCTGAATAACAAGGGCAACAAGAAATTAATAATGACCATAGAACCATTAACGTTGGAAAAGACTTCCAAGATGATCAAGTCCAACCTTTGACTGAACACTGCCATAGCATTCATGAAGATGAGCTCTCCCCACAATTTTATTTTTCCCCTCCTAGTTATGAAGCAGGCCTTCAAATAACAATCCTCATTTCAAAGCCATAGTGCCTAAGCACCCAATCAAATTTTCTTCGTGTGTTTCTACTGGACACACAAGAAAACTGTCTTCTGAAAGAAGTGCATATGGGCCCCAAAACCCCAGGTATAGCACTACTGTTTCTGGTGATCAATACAGACTGCTGTGTAATGACTGAAATTTTTTACACAGAGCTTGCAACCAGCACTGTTCAGATGCATACTTAAAGTTCTTTTCGAGTGGCAGTTCCAAGAACATCACCAGTAATATTTATTTCTTTATTTTTCTGCCATATGTCTGGGACCTTTTACCTGGGGGCTTTTGTTTGACTTTGGTTTTAGTTTCATTGCTTTTTTTCCCTCCCTGCTGATGTCTGCCAGAGGCATCACCATGGTGACTAAAAGACCTCCTGAGATGATAACAAACCTTCAAAGTTTTCCTTCAGAGCAGTCTCCAGCTGTTGCAAACTTTCCCCATTTCTCTCTTCACAGCCGCAATTAGAGCAATTGCATCTTGGAACCGATTTCCTCCTCCCTCCTACTGAAAATGCTTTGGTCCACCTGTCAATTGGCATCCTTGCTTCATTACTTGCTGACAGCTCACAATACAGCTCTCTTCCCCTGGCAAATTACTCCTAATCAATTCCTCCTGTAACATTATCTCGTAGCTCTTCAAAATACAGACATACACACTGTGATGGGGCTGGCTGGGATGGCTGCCTCTTAAGGAACTATGATACATAAGGAATTTGGTGCATGGAATGTTTTCCTGGGCTTGCTGCTGGTTTGTTCTGGGACACTGGATGAGTTTCACAGTCTCGCTCTCCCCTTCTATCTCTACAGCATGCTTAGAGAAAAGTTGATGGAAGAAAGCTTGATTACTCAGTACGAAAACAAAAGGCAAGTAGATAAACAGTATTAATAAACACTGCATTACACTACGATTGACTGTTACCCATAATAAACCCCCCAATGGTAATCTGTTGATTTTCACTTAGTTGCCCTATCAGATAATGCCTTTGCTTTAATTCCAAATCCTCATCCCCTTTCCTTATACGAATAAACTAACATGAAAAATATCATAGAAAAACAGCTACCCGTTCTGTAACCAGAGACAAAAAGAGCCTTAACAACGTTGATGTATCATCTAGGGAACTTTAATCACATTAAGTAAACCAGGCTGTGTTATCCAGAGAAGACAGAAAAGACAAAAGTCATCATGAAGTGTGACCTATACCACCAAAGATTATTATAATTTGTTCTTCTGACAGGTGGATGTTGATTTATTCTGTTATTTCAATACGTCTTAATACTGTCTTTTCTCTGTGGTGCCATACTATTCACTACGCATCAGTCTAGAAGTGTGCTTGAAGAGTTTTTATGCATATATTTCTATATAAGCATCTCCTTTGTTTTTTAATAGTTTGTTAATGTAATAAAATACAAATAAAAGTACCTGTGCATGTGGCTACAACAAACTCATCAACCGACTGCTTCTAAAGGATGCAGAGCACACAAAGGCACATTGCTGAGGTTTTAAAGGTCTTTCTTTGCTAACACATTTAAAACTGCTGAAATTTTCTCGGTTGACATGGCTCTGAATAAGGACATCTGCTTGGCAGATTTATCACTAGGAGAAGCCACACAGGTTTTAACTACACTGCCTCCAACACTGCTGCTACCAAGTCCTGAATTTCTAGGGCTGAGAACCAAGTTCACCTTTGAATTGTTTTCACTCCTGGCCCTCCCAGGTGAGGCTGCCAAGAAGATGTGCAATCAGAGTCATAAGTGATAATGGGAACTGCCAAATGGATCCCAGATGCACCAGCTCCTGCCTCTGTTCTGTGCAGACACAGCACTAAGCCTTTAAGGGCTAATGTAATGTCATGGAGCAGTGCTTGTTCAGCATTCTTATTATGTGTGGGGAGGCAGTCTTCCCTCTGTGCTACAGAGCACAGAACTGAGGGCTGGACACAAAGATCGGAATTAGGAATATTGTTCTCTAGCTCTATTTTTCCATATGGAAGAAGTAAAAAAAACCCCATCAACTTACCTTATAATAAGAAAATCTTTCTGGGCACTTCATCATATAAACTGAGACAAGCTGCAACTTCTAATTTTTTTTTTTTTTTTTCCCAAGTAGTTAGTAGTCCAGAAGGCATATGTTTGTGGGTATCAGCAAGCAAGTGACAAGTGTAAAGGATTATTACAGACTGACTGGATAAGCCATATGTCAGTCAAAGGTGGGGAAATCACATGCTTTGTACTAATATCCTCAGAGACAGGAGCCTTTCTAGTCTCATTTGAAATTAAAGGAAAAAGGAAATAATACATTCCTTTTCAAATCTGTACTGTTACACAAAGAAATGGAATAAAAATATTCATTAAGGGCAGTGAATGACTCCCAGGAATCTGTAATAAAAAACCTGTTTACAAACAGAACCTGACCTTATAATTTTTAAAAAATGTTTTTTCTATCACTCATTATTCAGAAAACAATTAGCAAGAGAACATGATAATAAAATCTTATAATACAAGATATTTGAGACATACACACAACTAACTCACAAAAGACAAAAAGTATTTTTGATTTCTTTTTGCTCTCTGCTTGCGTTTACTTCAGGCATCCAATACACCCCAAGAAAACAAATCTCAGCACTGCATGAAGCTACCATGTCGGCTCAGAGACCTCCTTGCTCAGACATATTCTGCTGAAGTGAATTCCAAAAAAGACTGTGAGGTTACCTTCTCCTTTTTTGTTATTAAAAAACACTTGCATAATGCTGGCTTTATAAAATGTGATGATAATTTCCAATATGGATGCATAACAACACTATCTAATTTTAATCCATTTTTCTTTCTATGATTTCACAGTGCTTAGAAAGAATAAATACTATCTGTATTTGACAGCCAGGGAAAGGCACCTCAGTGGTCCACATTTCCAGAAGAGCCTGCAATCCCCAGTAGACTATATCAAGTGCAGTAGCACAGCACTTCTGTCTCTCTGTGATATACCAAGCACCACAAAGTCAGTGAGACAGAGAAAAAATTCAGGGATTCCAGTACGGGGATTCCCAAAGGTGGCCTAGAAGTCCAGAAAGACAATCTGAAATTGGACTGCAGAACCACATTACTATGTTTCTGTTTTGTTTCTGTTTAGAAACTCTATGATGCATTTATGATATTTCCTGATAATGATTTTTGACAGTAACTCAATGGTCAAAAGTGTGAAATCTAGAAAACACTGTCTGTTCCTTGCAATATCTCATCCATTCTGGTAGGTTCCTATGCTGATATCAGAGAGTTACAGCTTTTGATGAGAAAGAAGTACCAATAATAGAAGTGACCAACATGTTTTCATGGAATGAGTTCCACAGAAGAGTACCTAGTAATATATAGCTAAGAGTGACAAGCACTGAAAATGAAAACATGAAAAACCACAATCATGCCTTCATAAGTCTTATCCTTCCAAACATACGCAACAGGACATCTGTTGCTTTTTAACCTCTCTTAAAAGCAGTTACATATCACTGGGAGGAAAACATTTCTCCCGACCTACCAGCGGCACAAATGCAAGCAAAGCTGATATAGCATTTTGATGTTTATGAGTTCTGTCTTTTTTTAAAACCATGTAAAAGCATCATTTTTTAAGTTATCACTATAAATCAGAAGACAAAAACCCAACAGAACCAAAAAAAATTAACCTTAAAGATTCAGTGGGGCTACAAAACTGCCGTGCAAAACCCTAACCTCTGCTCCCTGATGCTCGGACTGGGAGGCCTGAGGTGGTTTGCCATTGAGGTACTACATCTTACCACCAGGAGCCACATTATATTATCCTGCAAGTGCATTATCTCCATAAGAATTAGTAGAAGCAAGCTATACAAATAATTACAAAAATTACAGTCAAAAAAGCCACTGCTCAAGAGAAGGAAGGGTGCATACAGAAATGCACTGAACTGGAAATGATACCGCAGAGCCCTGCAGCAGAATGGTCTAAAACATCTGATTAGCTATTGCTGAATTTATTTTAACTCAAAGGTTTCCTTTTCAACTCATTTGTAGAGGTTTTCATGAGAGAACAACAAAAATTGTTTCCAAAACAAAACAGAAAATTAATTTGTGGAACGTCTGCAAGAGACAAAATTCAAGCACCTGCACTATAACCCAAGGTATCTACATGGCATAGAAGAGGCTCAATCATTGTTTCTTGCCTTACTAGAAGCCTTACGAATACTTCAAAGACAGTTCTGCTGCTGTCCCATTGTCAGTCCAGAAAGTTTATCTAAATCCCATCTTCTTCCCAAAGATACAAATAAAGACTACAGAATAACAAGAGAACAAAGACTTAGTTCAGAGAGACCTCTGACAGTCAAAGGAAATATAACCCTGTATTTTTCACACCGGAAGTCTCTAAGATATGACAGGCCACTTCTGCACACATTGTCAGTATAACATGAAATAATTTCCATCTGTAGAAAAAAAACTCATTCTCACATTTCTTATAAATTACCTAAAACAAGTTCACAAATATACCACTGTGTGCAGGAACCTTCTTACCAGTAATAGTAGAAAACAGTACGAACATATTAAACTTAAACACATTTAACTCAGAAAATATCCAAGGTGCGGAAAAAGATGCACCAAAAGCATCACCCCTTTTGCTGGAAGTTTTATGTGACCATGTGAATATTTGCAACCTTAAAAATAAGTGTTCCTAATGGTCATTCCCTTACGCTCCTCACTGGAAATGTAATTGCAGCATCATCTGGGGGTTAAAAAAAAACGTTGCTGGAAACAATGCAACATTGTATTTACTGACATGTTTACAAAAAACAGACAAAGCAAGTGTTCAAATTACAAAATAAGTACAGCTCTAAGCCGTCTGGGATCCTTCCTACAATGTCTTTCCTTCCTTCCTCAAGTAAGTGCCATTCCTGCCCTTAATGAACTCAAATTAAGATCTTCCAGAGAACTTCAATGCCTCAAGATGAGACACTGCTTCTCAGCTGAGACTTCCTTAAAGCAAATCAAAAGGGTAAACATCCATCACATCTTCACCTTTTCTGTATGTACTGCATTTTGAGCATGCAAATAGAACTGCATGCTCAAACTGCATTTTCCATCCCTTCAAGTTCCAGATATGCAAGTCAGGAAATGATCGAACCTACAGTCTTTGTTTGATCCAAAATCTGTTGAGATCAAAGGCTTTGGAACAGGACCTTTAATGTTTGGAATGGATTTCAAAGAAGCCTCTAATTAAATTTATTTCTTTTTATATTCTTATTTTTTACGATGGAGTTAAGGTATAATGGGACAAAGATTTGAAAAACTTTGATGAAGGACCACATTGATATACAGAAGGGCTCAAGGAATCTTTTTGGGTTTATTATCTATTATCTGCTAGTATTCCTTTCACCTTTATTTAAGTTGCATCCACCAAAAGAAGATTTTAGCCAGAGGGATACAGCTGCTCAGGATATCCTCTGTATTCAGATCTCATTTGATTGTATATTACCAACCATTCCCTGGAGAACACATTTCATAGATGACGAACGTGTTTCATGAACAAACTTTCTCAAGAGCGTTGTGAGATTTGAAAGCCCTGGGAGAGAGCAATGATCTGTGTAACTTCATATTCCCTGGGGAACACCATTGCTCTGTTTGAACTCTCAAATGGTGGAGGAAATGAAGCCAATCTTGGGGGGAGGAATTCTAAGTATTTCTAAAAATACATTAATAGGTAGAATGAGCACTCATGGTGTTGGATTGAAAAAAATTACACTTGTTGGCTTGGTGCTAAATATTCCAGTTCCTCAGAGAGATTAAAATATACCTCTCTTCTGCCTCCCTGACCATTTTCTGCTTATTCCCTTTTACCTTCCAATCCTACAGTCTCTCTACATGTACAAATTGAGGTTAGAACACAAAGCTTGAAAATAGTCATTAACTGAAGAGAAGCAGATGTTGTAGTCACGGGTGTCTGTCAGATGTAACTGTCTAGTAACCAGAGAAGAGGACACTGAAGGGGGAAGCCTCTAACAGGGAATAGCTTGACAGCAGGTAAAGCACGGGAGACATAATTGATGGTATCATCAAGACACAAGCAACCTCTTCCTGCCATGTTCATGCAATGTTTATTTCAGCAACATCCTGATCCATTTATAGATAGGCAAAAATATTATCTATAGCTAAACGCATGGTGAAGGATCTGGGGAAAAGGACTGCCTCTAAACCTGTCCAAGTGCACGGTATCAGCATCCTGAACCATAGCCGTTTTCAAACATACTCCCATGATTAATCAGATTATGACAGAAACTTAAGATCTTTTTAAGAAAGCCTATCAATACAACATTAAGAGAAAAAAAAAAAGTCTTCAAAATGAATACCACAACCTACATATGTATATGTTTTGGCAAACTTTTCTTCTAGACTAAGTCTTTGTGCCTTACGCTTCCACTACAGCCTGCAACACACATTAATTTACCTGGAAATTAGGTTGATTTGATCAAATTAGACAGAAGGTTTGATGAATTA
>VZTE01005061.1:2968091-2982161 GCA_013397775.1 Eulacestoma nigropectus | reverse complement strand
AAAAAAAAAAAAAAAAAAAAAAAAACCCAGAAGAGAAATAATGTCCACAGCAGTCCAGGCAAGTACTCATTACATCCAGGCTGCACCAAAAGTTTCCAGCTCTCTCACTGCAATCAGGAAACTATAAATAAATACCTTCTTCCCATTTCACTGTTGTAAGATCTTTCTTCTAAGTAATATTGAAGAAAAGCTGGATATTCCAAAGGTGTCACTTTCGACCTTCTGCATTTCTTCCTTTCTTTACACTGTTTTCAGAGAAACACAGATGCAAATAACATAAACTGACTTGGAAAACAAAACAGACTTGGAAACTTTAAAGGACCTTCTGATGCAACCAGCTGTGTAAAAGGCAATAGTATTTCTCTCAGATCTATGTTTATCTTGTTTTAAAGAAGTGGATAGCACCCCCTTTAAACACATTGCTTTCTATCTATATATTTTTATCCAACTAGGAGAATCTAGAATCACTCGAAAATTCATTAACACTGACATTTAGACAACACAAAGCCATTTCAATTCAATTAAACAAACACAGTGTGTTAACCTTCAGCAAAAGAAGTAGCCGTTCATTTTTATGGGCTGCCGTAAACAGATTTCTGGGCTGCAAAGCCAAGATCAATAAAGCTTCTGCAAACAATAATAATCTCACACAGACTCCATCAACAGCTGCTCAGAAAATATAGGCTGATTTTAAAGGTCTTAGTGATTGGGTGCTTTCTCAGTCTTTCCTCTTGCTCTCTGACGTCAGAGTGCAAATGCCAAGACCTTAGTGAATTCCTTCAGAGCAGACACTAAAAGGAGCTCCTCCCTTCTTTAGCAAGAAAGTCTTCCCACTGGGAGAAAACTTGGGGACAGCAGTGAAGCCATGCATTGCACAACTACCTAAACACCGATGAGACACACATTATGCTATAAGACACTATTTCCATACAGCAAGTGAGAGATAGATGAAGTCTTAAGCCTGCCTCTTTTTCCTTTAGATCAGTGCTATTAGCTTAACACTAATGGAAAACTTTCACTTATCCACAGAACAGACACAGTTCAGGGGCCAGCTCTGTCCACAGTGACTTGCTTTTTTTCCTATAATGTCATAATGCAAAGTAACAGAACAATTCAGGAACAGAAGCTTCTGGATTCCTTAGTCCTGCTAAAGCTGCCAGTGCAAAGGCCAGCCTTATGCTCTTACCTACTCCAGTAAATATTTTACTTCTTCCTACTTACCCTCCCCAGCATCTTTTTGGCTGCCTGTTTAAGGCAGGGATTTGCTTGGGTTTGGGTGTAGTTGTTGGTTGGTTTTGTCTTTTTTTTTTTTTTGAGGGGGTATGTTGTTTGGTTGGCTATTTTTAAACAGTTCTTTGGAGGAGAGATGCCATACTTCAAGCCCACTGATAACTGATAGCCAGCAAATACAGTAGCAGTGCTGTGCTTTATCAAGTGCAGTTACCACAACAGTCAACAGAGTTCACTTAAATAACACATTGATCAGGAAACACACAAAATGCAAAGAGGTAGATGGCAACTCATATCTTTGCACTTCTAGCCACATTAGGAATCTTGCAGACACAACATCTCTAAAATTAATATTTAACAATGGGATGCTATGTCAATGCAGTTACATAATCACACATGACCAGCACTAGAATTATGCCTTTACTGTGGCATAAACTTAGATCCTAATAATGTTTTTTCTTCTTTCTCAGCAAACTGCCCTGTGACCTACGGAGAAGGGATAAATACAGAATGAGTATAAAAATTTGGACACTTCCTCCTATCTTCTCTCATATGTCAGCGAAGGATTGAGGTGAGAACTCAAAATGTACTCTGTGATAGCTCAGAGATCAGGTCTCACTCAGGTCAGTGGATTAGGCTGCTTGAGAACTACTGAAAAGTCTTATCTCTGAATAGAAGCTTAAAGCTTGATTTTGCGTGGTCAATATGAGGGTTTTGGAGGGCTTATGTAACTCCACAATGGTTGGTTCAGCTATTGCATTAAAAAAAAAAGCGCACATCTTCCCTTTAGAATACTTCCCTACAACACTATGCAGAGAGTTTCATCACATATGAAAAAGAAGGTATCACATGTATTTCTGTCAGACATTATACATCAACAAGGCACATTACATATACTTCATTCTTTCAGAGCTTAGGACCTCATGCATTGTGTGATGCGGAGAGAAAGTATAATTTAATCACAAGACTCAGAGATATCAAAGAAACTTATTGGATGCACAGTCCATCTTAATAATGTAAGAAAAGCATTCCCACAGATGGCCAGCTATCAAAGTCATGAAATTTAGCTGTAATTTTAGGCTACTCCCACTAAGCTTCAAAATCACTCTATTTTCACAGTCACTCCTTTCATTTACTGAAAATCAGAACAGGATTGGACCTTCTGGAGGTATTTAGTAAATAGGTACATGACACCATGCTGGCACATAAGCGGTGTTCTAATCCATATGTACAACATATTAGCCCTTCTTGATGCACAGATGAGATTCTGCTGAATACCTACAATTTGCAGATGAGGTGGTTCTGGTGCTTGCTGGATGCCTCTGGTTTGTATTTACTGTATTTCTTCACTAGAGTGCCAACAAATTCACTTTCTATTCATGGACATCTCATCCAGAGGAATCCACAGCAACCCATCACTTATTGAAGCAATAAAACAAAATCCAAGCAATAAGCCTGGTGGGATATATCCCCATTTAGGTTGATTCCCAAATCACCTTGGTAGATGCTAAGAGAAACTAGTTCACGGGTACAGCAAGGCAATTAATTTAGGTCTTCCAGGTAAAAGTCTGTACAGTCTATAACAACAATTCTTCCTTCATTTCACTACTGCAAACTAGTGCCAGATTTACAATACACCATTTCCAATGAAGTTTATAAGGAATACAAAATACTCCAGACATCAGCACTGTTGGGAAGTGGGTGCTACTCTGCCCAGCCGGCAGAATTATTTCTGCTTTCAAGGGCATTCGGCAACATTAGCTACATTCATTTTGAAAGCAATTGTGCTTCTGCTAGTAAACACCATTTGTATCACTGCATAAGAGGTTGCAATGTATTGTGGTGGATTTGCAAGCCTCCTTGGTTCTGTTGACTCCTGCTCTTACCCCTCAATTTATGAATGAAGTCTACCTTTTGCTATGAGTGCCTCTTCGGAGGCAAACAAAATGAATACACAGGAATTCAGCAACAGAAGAACTGTGAGAAGGCACTGGTGGGACTTAAGGGAATGAAAAGGAAACAGGTCAGGATTACACAAAGCAGCTGAGCCCTATGGCAGAGGGCTCTCACTGCTGAATTCGGCTCACCTGCAGAAACGTATTGTCTAGCCATGTGGAAAGGAAACTGATAAGCTTAATTCTTCCAAAGGCAGTAGTTCATCACACCTCCAACTTCAGAGGTTACAGATTTACTCAGATGAAGTCAGGCGACAGGTACCTCATTTTTATCACACCTGGCCTAAATGAGGATACCTGTTGGTGGGAAAGGGCATCCTTTATACCTCTCAGCACTAACGATACTGACTGACCATTCACTTGAGAGCTCATGTAGCTGTCATTTTACTTTTTCTCTCTCATCCCGCATTGTAAAGACACCATGATTTGATCCTTAATCTCATGTGGATAATATAGACTGTGTTCCTATATCAGTATCTTCATTTACACCCATAGTAGCATGGACAGCTGAATAAAACATACTTCAGAAACAAATCAAGTAAAACTCATCTTCTCTCTCATCACATAAAATTACGTGAAAGATGAGACTAATCCTCATGAATCACACAATCGACTTCCTTGAGGCACTCAGCTACTTGAGTCATCCTTCATGCCTATCAGCAATCTGACCAAAATACCAGCAAAAAAAGCCTCACAACTTCAGACACATATGTGGGTGTGGTGGGTTGGTCCTGGCTGGGCACAAGCTACCCACCAAAGCCACTGTGTCACTCCCTCCTCAGCTGGACAGGAAGAGAAAACATAAGAAAAGGCTTATGGGTCAAGAAAAGGATAGGGAGAGATCATGCGCAAAACTAACACACTGAAGTTGCAGAAATTAATTCATTACTAATTAAATCAGACTAAGATAATGAGAAATAAAAATAAATCTTAAAAATACCTCCCCTCTCCCACATACTTCTTCCTAGGCTCAACTGCACCCCCAATTTTCTCTACCTTCTCCCCATAAGCAGTGAAGCGGAGTGGGTTAGTTCATCACACACTGTGTCTGCCACTCTTTCCTCACACTCTTCCCCTGGTTCTCTGTGGGGTCCCTCCCACGGAAGACAGTCCTCCACATACTTCTCGCATAGCCCCTTCCCATGGGCTACAGCTCTTCACAAACTGACCCAACATGGGACCCCCTTCCTTCGGGTACAGTCTGCTCCAGTGTGGGTCCTGCATAAGGTCAGAAGTCCTGCCAGCAAACCTGCTCCAGTATGGGCTCCTCTTCATGGGGACCCAGGTCCTGCCAGGAACCTTCTCCAGTGCAGGCTTCTCACAGGGCCCCAGTCTTTTGGGCACACACACCTGTTCCACTGTGTGTTCCTCCATGGACTGCAGGTGGATTTCTGCTCCACTGTGGACCTCTGTGGGCTGGTTTCAAATGTGACAGTGGAATAATAATATACCTGCATGTCCTGGTTTCAGCTGAGACAGAATTCATTTTCTTCCTAGTAGCTGGAACAGTGCTGTGTTTTGGATTTACTATGAGAATAATGTTGATAACACAACAATGCTTTTGGTTGTTGCTCAGTAGTGCTTACCCTAGGTCCAGGACTTTTCACTTTCCCGGTTTCCGTCAGTAAACAGGTGCACAAAAAGCCAGGAGGGAGCAAGTCTGGGACAGCTGACCAGAACTGGCCAAAGGGATGTTCCATACCAGAGAATGTCACACTCAGTTTATAAAGTGGAGGGATTTGGCTGGGCATCAGTCAGTGAGTGGTGAGCAATGGTCTTGTGCATTACTTGTCTTTCTTGAGTTTTATTCCTCTTTCAACTTTTGTTGTCTTCCTTTTCATCACTATTATTATTATTATGTTTTACTTAATTTCAATACTTAAACTGTTCTTATGTAAACCCATGGGTTTTACTTTTTCCCCACAATTCTCCTCCCCATCCGCTCAGGAGAGCAGGGACTGAGACAGCAGCTGCATTGTACTTAGTTGCTGACTGAGGTTAAAGCACAACACACATAAATAACAATTACATCATCACTTTTCAGAGGAAAGGCATTTCTATTCCCCCCTCATGGAACACTGTTGTATTAAACCCTCCAGTTCTGACCTAGCTGTACTGGAAATATTAGCGTAATTTAGGGGGAGTAAAATGAGTTCACTAAACAGAATCTGCATAATTTACTCTGGGGACAGCAAAGGGAACACACAAGGGGCTCCCTTTTAAATACCTGCTGTCACTTTGCCTATGCAACATACAAACCAAACACACAGAGTTAATATCCTGATAAACAGTTTATGCTAAATTAGGATCTAACAGGGAAAGCTATTTTACTATACAGAATTTCCCAGATTTGGACAGCAAATATCATCCATGGCTTCCACAGGGCTTTCTTCTTACCATCCCATGCACTTTGCTAAAGAAAAGAATAGACTTTCCATTGTTTATCACATGGTATAAAAGACATAAAAAATGCTATAATTTAACCATGTTGTTAACAGCTGTTCCCCTTCACCATTGGCATTCCCATCACCAGTATTCAACAGATATAGTTAATGATGCCTCTGCTCAAGAAAAAAAGTGTCCAAGACAGTAAGGATGATAATCAGAAAGTGTTCTTCAAGTTTTCAGCACAGAAATCAAAATCTAAAAATCCAATTCCCTTTTCCTCTTTCATTCTAAAAGCACACATGCAAGATACTGATGGCAAAATAAAAATGGCACCACACTTCATGGTGAATCACTTTCTCCTCTTTCAACTACTCTAGTACAGTTTTCATTAGTGGGAATTAAAAGTACAGCAAACAGATCATGAACTACAGCCCTCCTAGTGCTATGGTGCAGCCCCAGGCCATCACAATTACATGCTTTCTCACAAGATAAGCATCAAAGGCAAGCAAATGTATTTGTCCAAATGGTGCTACTCAGAGCAGATTTGTGCTGGCTGCAGCAAGTACTTATCAGGGCCAGTCAAATACACCAAATTTGGAAAAGGCACATTCTCAGAACAGAACTCTGTAGAAAGAGTGATAGACTGCAACAAGAATACACAGAGAAACAGAAAAGCATGAAGAATTGAGGACGGTGGAAGCCAAGAGTGAAGAGTAGAGTTGAGAGGAAGCAACAAGATCTATAGTTAATTATTTCTATATGTAAGAGAGAGGTAAATTAAAAATTTTACAACACGTGAAGACACAAATATTACTGTAATAGACCAAGAAAATGTTCTTTTTCAGCAGCACGTGCCTGTCCTTCCTAAAGGAGAAACGTGATTTGATCTGACTTCACCAAAATCCTAAGAAAACCAGAAAGACCTCTAGAAATACAGTTGTAAAAGTTCTACCTAAGATACAAAGAAAAGTAATGGCCAAAGCACCCAGCCCCAGTACTTTGGCAAACTTTAATGCCCCTTGGAAAAAAATCAACCAAACAAAAAACCCCAAACACTCCACAAAACCCACCAGCTATTAGGTGAGCAAAGTCATTGCAGTGGGTTGTGACTCACTAAGAGGCTGTGTTATCTTTTACAATCTCCGCTGATGCTGAATATGCTTTCTTGAGCTGCTGCCTGACTGTGAAGCAGACAGCATGGGCTGGAGGTTGTTCATTTAATTGTCTTGCCAACTGGATCTTCTTTAGGACAAATCTCAAGGGCTCTCTCCCTAAAGCTCTCACTGAAAGCAGTGGACCAAACTTTTAAGCACCTACAGTGACTATAGTCAATAATAAAAACTGCTCAGAAAGTCAGACTTGAAGAAAAAGATTAAGAAAATTAGAATTCAGTTATTCCAGCTGCTTGGTTCATCCATCCCTTATCAACCTGCTTGTAGATTAATCAATACCTAGATAGCAAATGATTTCATACACACAGTGACCTTGCAAAATATTCCAATGAGAAGTTCAACCAGGCACAACAATAAGACTGTTTGCTACAGAGGCTGTGAATAGTGAGAGCTGAAATTAATATTGAGATCACAGCAGTACATTTTGCATTAATGCTGAGTACAACACATCAGCAACATACCTGCATTCTACACTCTTTGTGAGGGGATGAGGTGAGGGTTTACATTTGTGCCCCCTGTTCTTTTCTCCATTGTGCTGACACAGGTACTTGGAGTGAACCAGACCAAAAAACTGTTTTCTTGAATTATTTTTCTGGATCATTGAACTGGTTCCTCTCATGAACTTGCACACTGGAATCAACACTATACAAGCAAAAGCAATAGCCAGCAGTGGAAATGTTTAACTTGATATCACTGCCAAGATCTAAACACTGCCCAACAGTAATGTAGACAGTATCAAATACTAATTCATTAAACATTCATTACTCAACTATTTTTAAACAACACACAAAAACCACCATGAAAATGTAACCTACCATGTGCTAACCTCAGTGACCAACTGTTCTCAGATCACAAGGCATCAGAAAAGGATTTAAAAAAATACATCTCATCTCTCCCCCTCCTTTTTATCATTAATTTAAAAATATAGACCTATTGAGATTACTATTCTGTATAGACTTGCTTCTATACATTCCACTTACTGTTCTCTGTACCTCTCAAGTACTGAAGAGTAGACTAGAAGATGGTTCAATTTGGATTGCTTTCCTCTTTAATGACTATGTCATTAAAAAAATACTTCAGAGAAGCACTGACCCATCAGATGCCTTGAGTTTCAACTAGTATTAAAGTACATGAGTTCAGCTGGTTACATTTGCTTTCCTACATTCCTCTTCAGCTGTTGTTCAGCCCACTTGAACCTTGCTAACATAGCAGTTCTTTTCTTTCCCACCCCTCACGTGTCTGAGAGGACGGTACTCCCGACACAGATGCCAGAGCAGCATCTGTACCATTCTCTACACAAACTCATCTCACTGAAAGGTAATGTAACCAAGGAGCCTCTTACTCAGTGCACAAGATCTGCTCTAGTGATCACACCTCCTGGTATTTCAGGCTGAGTGCATACAGTATTTTTAAAATACAGCTCAGCTTTCACTTAAGAAAAATATGCCATTAGAGAAGCAGACAGGGACAGAAAGCTTACTTTTGCTTTACTGGCAGAAACCTCAGGTAGAAAAATCCACAAGGTTACAAAAGATCTACGCATCATAATTCCCAGTAGTCACAAGCTGAAATTGTTCAAACAACAATCATCAGCACTTCAAACTTCATTAGGGAATACAGTTCTGTTTCTGCAGCTGGCAAGAGGAACATATCTCAAGTATGACCCTATATTGTGTTTGCATTGGCAAGGTTTTGGCTGCAGGGGTGGCTTCTGTGAGAAGATGGCAGTAGCTTCATAAGAGTTGGGTCTGGTTTGGCCATCAAAATAGTTGGTGAGTGATCTCTTCCTGCTCTTATCTCAACCTAAAACCCCTTTGTTGCATCTTCTTTCCCCTGTCTAGCTGTGGAGGGAGAGTGAGAGTAGCATGGTGGGCCAAGAAAGGAAAGAATGCCCTCATCTTCCCACTGATTCCTTGTATCTGCCCACAAATGATCCTCTACCTGCAAAGCCTCTCCTTCCAGAAGGGGAGTAGGCAGGAAGGCCTTGGCTGCAAGACACTAGGAGTGAACAGCCTGTTAAATTTCTTTGCCATGAGCCACCATCACTATTTTGTCACTTCCATCATTAAAGGTGTTCAGTTTGCCTACGCCAATCCTTTCATAGCCTTCTGCTAAGGGAAACATTGTGCAGAAAGATGTAAAGAAAACAGTAAGAAGCAAGAAATGAGAGACTCACTGCAGTTAAGGATTCAAAGCTGATGAAGTAGAGTGTTTTAGGTTATTTTTAAACATCGATGCAGTACTGTAATGTGCTAAAACCTTAAAAGCCAGCATCATAAGACACACTGCCTTGGATTCTGTAATAAAGCACTTGCAGCACACCAGTCCATGTGTCAATAATTGAGCTTCAGGGTTTTTTCTTCCTTTTCATTTTTTTCCCTAAATAGTATGCTGATATTCAAACAAGAATAATAATTACTTCATTGAATAGAAGTGTCCTAGGGCTTTTTATCTCCTGCTCAGCGTATTATGATGTACTACATGGATTAGACTGCAGCAGCTGCTAATTTTTTTAAACAGTGATCACTCAAACCTTCTGCATGTGTGCTATTATGCAGAAATTGTCAGGTCAATTAGGACTAATGCAGCCGAAGCTCAAAAAGCGGTTATTTGATTACTATAGGGATAGAGCTGAATAAAGGACATGGGAGATGCAATAATGTTAAGAAAGAAGGAAAATTCCTCTAATGCCTAGACAGACATTACTTCATGGTCAGAAAAAAGGTTGTAACTAGCTCACATCCTCACTATGGATTTCTATATGACCTTGAATCAGTTCTCACAATTCTCACCAGCCATATTATGGGATTTGAGATCCTCAGCTAAGAGGTACTAATACCATGCAAAATTAGGGCCTATTTCAGGAACACTTGCCCCCACTTCTGTTTTTTTAAAATTCAAGTGACACAGTCAGTGACTTCAGTAAAATACTAAAACTCGCTTAGCACAGGCCCTCCACATACACTTACATCTCCCCCTCCTTAGGCTCCTTATTTAACCCCCACAAACACACACAAAGTGACCTGTAGCTGAAAAATTTCAAGAGGCAAAAACATTCCAAAGATTTAAGACTTATCAGTGAATGGATATTTATTAAGTATATGGAGCAGAGAGTGTCATTGGTTAGTCAGGTTCCACACTTCCCTGCCCCTCCTGCAGAGTTACTTTAAAGACGATAAACTTTATAATGAAGTATTGATAACATCTTCCCATTTAGGCTAACAGGCTTATCACGCACTCCACCACTGAATATGCTGTTTTAATTAGCAAGATGGATCTCAGAGCTGATATGTTCTGTTGTGCTATAATTTCTGCCTTTACAGTAATTTTCTCCTGTTTTTCACAATATAATGTGCTATAAATCCTACTTAGGCTGCCTCACTGGCCTGTTGCTGCTCAGAGTCAATCTTTCAGGCCCTCTGTTTCCATGACAACTTCCTGCCATCCTCCCATTTGCAGGATTATCCTACAGCCCCCTGGGGAGACTGTTTCAAGTCTCGATATTCCACGCTCATGGGCTCCCAAAGCTGGAGTTCAATTCAGCCCCCCTCCCTGCCTCCAGTAGATTTGGTTTGCCCAGCCTTGCCATGTCTGTGCCTGGGGCTGCACTCAGGGTACTGGGCAACCTGTCCTCTCTTTATGCCTCTGGAACAGGGGTGCCTAGAAGAATAACACAGACTTGGCTGGTTTAACTGCTAAATAAGTCACAAACAAATTAAATAACTTGTCCTCTTACTCCAGTGCTTTTCTTGTTTTTGCATTTTTCTCTGTATCCTCCGCTCCTGCATTCAGTCTTCACACACACGTTTCAGACTACAAGCACATACCCTTACCTGTTCTTTATTTTCAGCTTTTGTCCTGTTACCTCTCTCATATTCTTCTTTTCCCCTATTTTATGTTGCCTCCTGTTCCTTTTTTCTCTCTGTAATATTTCCTCAAATACTACAATGCTTTCTAAATACAGCTGTGATGATCCAGAAACCATTACAAGGTCATCGATCAACTGCTCCTGCTCCCCCAGGTCATACACCACATTCCACTAATACTTAATTAAATTTCAGTCTTTGAAAAGACAAACAGGATTTTTTTTTCTCCTACGGGTCTCCTTGTTTACTTTTTCTTCAGTCTCATTTTGAGTTGTGAAACATTTATAAGTTAGGAGCAAGTATCAATCCCTCCACGCTATTCCAAGGAAGCAAAAAAACCCAGGGTTGACTGCTCTCTTGAGCTAAAGGAGAGGCAGAAGGGCTGCACCTGAGACAGCAACTTTTCTGAAGACACTGTATAAAGACAGCAATTAGGAGCCTCCAAGCATGCAGGCAGTGGGGAAACAGCATTTCTCAGATTTCCCTCTGCATGACCTATTGATTCTCCAACTTTATTTCTGTTTTTATGGATGCAGTTCCCTATAAACAAAGGGTACATAGCTGTTAACAAGAAGAAACACTATGGGGATATATACCTAACCTTAGGCATTTAATAAAACTCAAAGCTCATAGGTTTACAGTTTATGAACAGACAGGATCTTATACATCAAGTTCCTCTGAACTTTGGCCTAGCCACCAAGCTAAAAGCCCAGGTTAGGTGCTTCAGGTAGGTTGGGTGGAGAAGGAACCTCCTTATAGAATATTCTTCCATAAGCTTTTCATTTCCACAGACTTAACCGACATCTGCAACATGGCAAGTCTCCATGAGAGACTTGGACACTGGACTTCAGTGAGGTATGCCAGACTTGGGCATGACAGTACTTCATCATATCCATGGCACAGCTAAAAAGCAAAACTACTTCTGCATGGAAGGATGGGATCACTCCCAACCTTTACTCTTCAGAATAATGCCAAAGGAAGCTCTACTAGACAGAATCCACAGGTCTGAGTCCTACTAATTTGAGAGCACACATTAAGGTATCAGATTGCTGATAAAGTGAAATATCTCATATCTTAGCTGTAGCCAGAGTATTAGCAGCTATAGAAAATGCTGGAAATCCTTCATAATTCAGTAGCATCTCTACAATCTTTACATTTCCACTCTAGTCTAAATTTCCAAAAGGCAATCTAGGCTTTGAAACTGCTGCCCTTCCAGCTCCAGACCTAGCCCTTAAGAGAAACCTTCATAGAGAAGCAGAAAGCAAAAAGTGCAGCAAAAGAATTTGGATCAACAAAAAAGAAACTTTCCCTAGGGAAGCCTCACTTAAGAGTTGTTTTTTGTTTTCTTTTGGTTTTTTTTTCCCACTAATATTGATGCTGTCATCAGTTGATATTCAATAGGTCTCATCATTAATGTAAATAAGACCATCCCAATATCTTTAATTTAATAAGCAGTATTTTTTATTCACCTGAATCCCTTGAGTAATATGGATTGTAATTTACCTTTTAGAATTTGGTTTTTATACAAACTGAGATACCTGATTTTAAGACTAATAAAAGATTATACAAGAAATAGGTGAGCAAATATTAGAAAATATAGAATTAATTTCCATTAAGAAAACTTACACAGAAGTAAGGATATTTTTCAGAACTACAATTTCTGGAATTTTTTTTGCTCACATTAAGGACAATTTCTTGCTCCTGTGAGTCAGGATCACCTTCCATCTTGCACATGAGAACTTCAGTAGCTAAATGAAGAAATACTTGCCATAGCCTGTACATATTCCATATTTCCTGCCAAGAATTCAATCATATTAAGCGCCTCACATCACACATTTCATCCAGATTGGCAAGTGTAAAATGTTTGTCACAGTTATCATAGGAATTCAGCACCTTCATGAAAGTTTTCTCTGAACTGGACAAAGTGCTGAGCTGAAGCCTAGTTTAAATTGTTCTTTTCTCCTCAATCTGTTTCTTGTTTTAGAATTAGACTTTGGACTCCCTTGACCCAAGCACCATATTAGTTCCTATACATATAACAGATCAAACTGTTGTGAGGTTTTATTTGAACTGACACTGCTGTAATAACTTCATAATTAATAATGATTGTTTTTTACATGGTATATCCGAAGAAGAGGCGTACCATGCCAGATCTGCACTCCATCTACTCTGATGTTCCACCTCGATGGTTGTCAGTACCAGATACTTCACAGAATCTCCTTTAACCCGCTGGTCAACTCCTACTAATAGCCTCATTCTGCTTCTGAGCTAGAGCTTAATGTAAAACGCCCTTCATCTTATTAAAGTGAACAGAAACTATTCAGATGAGTCTCAGATTCCACATCTCAAGGCACCAACTCACTTGAGCATTAAACATTTAGTAATTTCTCCAGACTACATCCATGAATTCATCTGAGCACACATCTACAGATATGTTTTCAGGGAGTTTGCTGACATCTCCCCTCTTCTAATAAGGACTTCCCACCCACATGGTAGAAGGGCTGTCCTGCTTCTAGCAGAACTAGAGAAATTCCAGAAAGCAAAGCTCACAAGGACCATGAAAGCAAAGTTTTTAGTTCATTTCCATCAAAACGTTTATGTATTCCTGCACCAAGAGGTGGGGTTTTGCCATATATAAATACACACGTACAGAGACATCTCTATATTTTCCAAACTCCACTTCGAGAAGAAATTTGAAATCAATGCCCCTAATGATACCCCCAAACACCTCATAAATCAGTGACATGTTTCCATAGTGACATTACACTGCATTGACAACGGCTTTGTCCATGAGGGCAAAAGACTAAGTCGTAAGTCAGCCCCCAAGCTTGAGGAGCTCAACACAGTCATGTCAGCCAAGATACTAAGCTGATAAACAAAACAGTTATCAGAAACTGGAACAGTGTTCCTTACAACTCACAGCAGATTGCTTCTCTTCTATAAAATAAGTTGCTGTTCTTTGTCACTTACGAATTGTCTCCTTTTGTAAGATAAACACTAATAAAACGTGAGGTTGATGTTTTCCAGAAGCATTGGCTAATTGAATTTTGGCTGTTGTGTTCTCAGTCTCCCTTCCACTGTGCAGACCTCCAGACTCCACGCTGCTGTTTGCACCACAAGGCAGATGGACCAGTTAAGTTCTGATCCATCTAAAACCATAAAAGTTGCTTTTTTGGAGGGGTTCTATTTACTTTTGGTCAGTTAAAGACACACAGATAACAACTTTTCACCTGAATTCCAATGGCAGCACCTGTTTAAGGTCAGAACATCAGAGCAGCAGCCTTCACTTACGGCTGGCTGATGCTGTCACAGAAAAGCATCCTCATGCCTTCACCAGCACAAGTGCAGAGCTTGGCTCATTTTTTAACTCAAAGAGGGCACGGTAATATCATGTTCTTATTGTAACATTATTTGAATAAATAAGTTGAATAAATTACTTCTGTACACCTCACCAAAAAA
>VZTE01005061.1:2947578-2968050 GCA_013397775.1 Eulacestoma nigropectus | reverse complement strand
AAAAAAACAACAAACCTGCTCCCCTGTGTCTGTATTTCAGTGATTGGTTAAGAAAAAGTCTTTAATTGTGTAGTACAGGTTGTACAGTGATTTTAGAATTTTCAAGTACATTAGAAATAAAGTTTACAGTGCATCATAGACATGCAATTCTCCCACGGTTCAAAGCAAATTAAAAAAAATGAACAAATCAAAACCATATTCACACCAAAGTAAAAAACACAACTAAAAGTCACAACTCACAATTTGCTCAGAAGCCTTTCAAAGGTTTCAAACTCCTGAAAACTCACACTATGACCAAATCTTTCTCCAGGACAACCCATCAGTGGTAAACTGACTCCATGCCAACAGTGCCACACGATTCCAGCTCCCTAATACATACAAACTGCAAATAGTCAAGACTATGATTATGTGAAAATTGCTCTAATGCTCCTCTGACAGCACTCCAGCTGAGAAGTCTCCCTGAGCAGTGAACAGTTGTTGTGCAGTATTTACATTTACTTCTTATGTTGGAAAGTGCTCTCAATATAAGGTCTCCAGTATAACCTGCAAAAGGATGACATACTAATGACTACCTGAGGTCCAAAAAAAATCCCCAAAACAAACAAGCAATCATGTGCTGTACTGTGAAACAGTACTTTTAAAAAGTTGGAGGGCCAAATAAAGAACCTTTAAAACTTTCCTGTGGACTCAATGATGCAAATTTCAGTCCAGATCCTCAGAGAAGTTTTGCTGCACAAAAACCTTCTCTGCACTTTGCACTTTTGCTGAACCTTTCAACAAGAGACCAGACAACGCCCAGGGACTGGACATCTCTCCATGCACATTTGAAGGCAGCTGTGCATGTGTGGAATAAGAATGAGGGAAGTTGATGGCTTCTTGAGCAAGAATTACCCATATGTTACGGATGAACAACAGGTTCCTGACTCTTTTTTGATTTGTTCAATATGTGTTATCAACAACTTGAATCCATCAGTTTTTAAACGTGGAGCTGGATATTTCTGATGACAGTTTGTTTTTCTGCATAGAAATGTATCAGATACTGAAATACTGTGTTTTGGAAACAAGACTTTCCCCATAAAAAAAGGCAGGAAATCCAAGGAAAAAACCAGAAGGAAATATTGCACTTATCTAAACTATGACATTAACCTGGGAAACTACTTCAGCTAAACTTGTTCCAAGAGTTGAGTAATACCCCTGAGAAAGCACACATTTCTAGTAATAGCAGCAACTCAACGATACTGGCTGGAAGAAAATTAAGATAAGTATCTCAGTTTTCCTACCACAGTGTTACCCAGTCTAGGGTATAGAAACGACATTTCCTCTCGATACTGTATTTCCCACATGCTGTATATAGCATTATCTAGGGATACAGGTAAGATACCAGTTAGCTGGAAGCCTATTTTGTTTGATAACAAAGCTTATGCTCTCCAGACTGCATAAAAATTGGGTAATGATCTTGCAAGCTCTGTTCCACTGCACTTTCATGGGAGGATCTTGGTCTCCTGGTAAAAATAAGAGCAGGGAGAGGCAAGTTCTCCAACTGCACTTGGTGTCACTGGGCCACCATGACAGGGGTGTGCTGCTGAGACCATGTACTGAAATTCAAAACAGACACTTTAAAGCAGAGACATGCCAAGGCACCTAAGGTCGGAATCACATTACTTCAAACCAAAATGTTAAAGTCTCTGGCAGATAAGGATTTAAAAAAAAAAAAAAAAAATTAAGGCCTGCCATAAAACTTTCCACAACAGATTCCAGTGGTTCCTCACAGTTATTCATTGCCAGGTAAATAACAATTGATTTCAATGTCCCTGCACACATCCTGACTCAATAATCCATTTTTCGCTGAAGAGCTACAGCTGTTCCCAAGATAACTATCACGCAACTTTAAAACGGCATTAGAACACATCTATGTCAGCACGACCACTGCAGGTTTTGTTTGGTGACACAAGTCAGTGAATGTCAGGAACTACTTTGCTTATGCAGCTAAACGTGTATATATATTAGGCTTTATCAATTTCAGTATCCATAATAATATTTAGGACAAACGTTAACTAAGAAGTAAGTGGGATCTACTAGAGAAAATCTGAGTCAGGCCAGACTTTTCTCCTGTGGGCCACATACCCTTTGCTTGAAGTGTAACATACCTTTTCTGTTCCAGTCCAGTTTTCACCCTAAAATGCCTTATATGTCTTAGAAGACAGAGAGCACTCTTGATGTCTTCCACATCCACCCACACCTCACAGCACATTCCTTCTAGTCAGAAATAATCCCTTCTATCCCTATCAAGAAATAGTACAAAAGAAAAGAGGAACTGAATGCTCCCTTCCAACTGCTAAAAGTAAAATGCCATTTCTTACTCTTTCTACAATATTATCAAGGCATCTCTTTACACGTCTATTTGACTCTCCCTTTCCACAGATGCCACTCAAGATTCACACAGCTCATCTTCCTTGGCATCATCAGCCCAGTTTTCAAGTCCTGCACACATTCTTGGGGTACCTCACAACCCAGCTTCCCCAGCATTTTTAGTTTTTTTAAAACCTCTTTTCTTTCTTATTTCATCCATCAGCACTAGCCATCCATACTTTTCCCTGTACATTCCACTTCCACACTCTACCATTCTTGAGCTTGAGAGCACTGATTGCATCAAATTGGGCATAGTTACATTTAGTAGCTCAGTACCCAGCAAGGACCGGCTCCAGCCATTTGAAATCGCCATTTAAGCTCCCTGCTGAGCTTGCAGGCTTACTGAGCCAAGGATGCACTGAAACTTAGATAGACACTGTACTGCCAGTGACTGACTTATTTGTGCCTTGCACCTGGGGAATACTTCAGATGCACTATCTGTGATAATATTGCACCCATCTGTGTGGGGTGACACGCCAAGACAAGGCAGAGGAGGAATGGTCCCTTTCCACACCCTAGATACACAGATGTAAACAGCCCGCATAAGTTCTTTTCACAAGTTTTCACAGCTGCTGACTCAGGAACTCATTTGTGTATGGAACTACTATCAAGTAAAGAAATTTTTACTACCCTGGAGGTGAGAACACTTTTCATATTCTGCATTATTTTTCCTAGACCAAGAAGCATCAGGTCAGGCATAGCAACAGTCTGGCCCAGCACTTCCCAATGAATAGCTTGATTGTGCTGGCTCATGGTGGCTGCAGCAAAATACTTTTGCTTTCCTACTTCTTCTCAAAGACTGGCCTAAGCTAATTGCAACACATCCAGACAGGGCTACACAGAATGATAAGCTGGGTATACTTTTGAAGCACTTTTCTAAGCAGCGCATAAAGCGTGGCATTTCTTCAAATGTAAACAGGGCAGACTATCTTTCAACAACCAGTTAAGAGTACAGATCATCCTTGTGTAAATGGTCCAAATCATGTTGGCAGTAAGTGTCCAGACACTTCCAGACAATGGAACACAGGTTTCTACCTTCGATTTAGCATAAGAGGTAGCTCTTTCACCCACAGAAATATTTGGTTCTTAAGAGTAGTTTGTCTCTGAATAGAAGAGCACTGTGCAAAAAGAGGACAAGGACCATTATGCTTTATTAGTCATATGAGCATGGAGGCAAGGGAGACAAAAAGGGGGGAGCTTGCACAAGATTGGGGCACAGAACAAAAAAAACAGTAGCAACAAAGCTTGGAAAAGGAGAAAGCTTGGCTCAACACACGGGGAATGTAATTGCTTGCAAAAATTTGAAGCGTGCAAAAACAAAGAGTATCTTAAATAACTCTTAAGTAGAAGAAAAGGATGAAATTAAGCAAAGGAAATTGCAGTTTGAATGCCAAAGAATATTTCTTTTGAAGGATTTCAGAAAGGCATTGAAGACTACATGTTGGCAATATATTGATAGCAGCAATGCTGAACTGGCCACTCTGAGTTTGTTGTGCCGTGCCTTTCGCCTCTCTTTTTTTTAAAAAGGTTGGCACATTTTTTTCTTTCTTCACCTTCAGCATCAGACAGATGCCAGAAAGCAGCTGATATTAAGCAACAGCCACACACTGGTACCTTCGGCAATGAGCTTCAATGCCCTAATTAGGCCAATACATCTTTGGCAATGTCTATAACCCTTACATATTCACAGCAGTAAGAATCATGCAATCATGAAATCTAAGTAGGAAAACAGATGGTCTTAAACAAAAACTTTGTGTGTAATTCATTTTACAACATGGTGCAGTCTCCAATTTGATAAAGAAATGGCAAGGAGCAAAACTGAAGAGATCTTTGGCTTTGAACTCCTGTGTTTAATTTGATTGATAGACTAAAATGAAACACAAAGATTCAAATTCAAAGGAGCCCATGAACACATTAGTGTATGCCACAGAACTGGGATGCAGCTTAATAAAAGTGGGATAGCTCTCAGAGGACAGTGATGCACTGATTTTCATTAGTGCATTTCATTCTCAGGAAAATGCAAGCAGTGGCACTTATGAGAAGGGAGCACCGTGGACCTCTGTAGGAGTGGGCCATGTGAAAAAGCTAGACATGTCAGCAGTTAGGGTGCTTGAGGTCAGGACTGAAGCAAACTCTATAGTTTCTCTAAGGAGCCTACGTTTGAACCATCAAAAAACACTTCAAATTCTAGATCTACTGAGCAAAAGCATACCAGGGCTGTAAGGGATGCTGAGTGTTAACAACTGAGGTTTTCAGCAGCGCCAAGTACGTGGAGCCATGTACATGTAGAGGGTTGCTTCAAGGTGAGGTACATGCAGCAACTTACAACAGCAGGGGGGGTTACAGGGGAAGGAAAATGTCACAGAGCTCACAGACGTTATCTAAAAATTATCTACCCCATGATAAAGCTTCCAAATGAATTTCATCAGCACATCATTACTAAACTCCATTAATTTGGAAAAGAAAACAATTAATGCCAAAACCAACATCTGTGACATCTTTTAATATAATACTGCAAACCACAGGAGTGTAACTTAATCGCTGAGCATTTTGAAATACTTTAAGTTTTACTGGAGCATTGGAGGAGAAGTCTTTAAGATTTGAGCAAAAGTCATCCAGCACACAGACTGGTGCTATCACATGCACCTGCGCTCCTGCTACAGGAGTTGTCACAATAACATGAGCAAACACACACAAACTCCAAAGTCTCAGGAGGATACCTGCTAGTAATAAGTGATTCATTCAGTGGATGAGAGAACTAGAGTCTGCACACCAAATGCAAATGAGACTGACAGTTAATTGCATTTGTCAACCCTCAGCCTGTGTAACAGTTTGTCTCCTCAAAAACATACAACTTCCCCTCAGCTTTACCTTCTCCAGCTTGAGCAACTCTCCTTCCTCAGTTACAGTGAGGCATCTTGGCTGTGCCATTATATCTGAAACTGATGGAATCTAAGTCAACCGGTAACCAGTTCTGTTAGGCACTGACAGCACTCGAGCTGTGGGAGCATCCAAGCAAAGGCTCTGAACAAGTCCAGTGCTGCTTGTCAACAGGCAAGCAGCTGTGCATTGCCTTCTTTCAGGCATCTACTGCCCATTTCTCTCCTTTTAAAAAAATCTGGGAAGCCATCTAAGGTATGTCAAATTTTATCACCTAGTTTCATAATCTGGATGGATACTCCAAGGCTATATAAAACCTAGGGAGCTCCAAAGAATCAGCACGGAAGTGATGCCAACGGGAAAGTTAACTAGGCAAGGTGGATCCATTTAAATGCAAATCTCACTTTGTGGCATACATGCAGAGTATTTTTAGGACTCTGAAAACACTACTGGAACATCAAAGTATACAAAATAACCAAAACTAGTCTTTCACCTTTGAGGTTTGCTGAGGTGGGAGGAAGGGAAAATAGGCTTGCAAAATGTGCCACCTAAGTCTGGTAACCAAAACCTGAAAGTAAAGTACTCTTCACAAAGTGTTCAGAAATAACAAGTACCTCTTTGACTTCTTTTGCAAGGAAGGAAAATAAAGAAAAAAGACTCAGGGACAAACAGGAAAAATGTTTGCCTTACACACTTTCTTCTTACTCTTGTGAGTCATTCCTCTTCAAAATGAAAAAGAAATGCAGGGGAGCATGCCACAAGGTAGAGAGAGTCTGCCATTGAGATAATGTATGAAAGACTATCTTCATAGTTCATCATCCTCAAGATCTGGGTAGCTTAGAGCCTTTGCATGAAACTGCTATTGCCTCTGAGGAGGAAGAAGGAATCAATGGCAGGGAAGAAAGGTGGTATGCAGCTCTGTGCATTACTTTTATTGCTGTTCAAGAAGAGAAATACCAGAACCAGGCTTCTGGCTGTTGTACCAGAATCCACTACAACCAGAGATATAAAGTCATAAAACAGGATGACAGAATTTCTGGACCATTCTTTACTGCCCAGCACAACTGCCCTGCCCAACAGGACTCAGACAGGTAACAACCAGAGAGCCCTGCCACAAGATGTGGGAAACTGCCCTGGCAGCTGCTTCAGCCACTAAACAAAGACTGCAGCTTTACCCCAGAAGAAAAACAACTGGATATTGCATGTTACCAGGTATATTTTGTTGAGGCAGGTTTCTTTATGTGCTTTTTTCCTACTTTCAAATAAACATATTTTCAGCAGGGGAAGTCAGATCATTATACAGCAGAAACTAACTCCAAAGCAAGACGGTCAAGCTCAGCAGTCCCAGGCCAGGCTGTATGCAAGCCCATGGAATGCAGTGGACAGTTTACACTTTCACTCAATGGCCCCCTGAAAGCTTCAAGAAATAGCTTGTATCGATTTAGATCACCTCTACATTCAGGTTGACAGAACTTGTCTCAAATGTGAGCCCATCCCTATCACATTATAAATCAACTTATAATAATAAAATCTTGTTTGCAAGGGAGAACCACGGCTGGTGGTCTACAGCCAACGAGAGCACTCTTTTTTTTCATATCTTTCTGCAGCACCTTGTAAGGCTGCTTGTAAAGACAGCAGCACTAAAGAGTCACAGTGGAGAAGCTGGAGCTAGAGATTTGAGCAAGTGATAGGAATGTTTTCAAAAAGATGCGAATTTGCAGCAGAGAGTAATTACACATTCGGTGCTGAACCAAGTGCCTGTCACCCTAACATCCAGCTATTCCACATTTCTCTGGGGCTAGGAAACATCTCTCACTACTAATAAACTTCCACCATCTTTCCACAATCAAGACAAGGAGTAACTTCTATGCAGTTCTTGTTTTCAGGATTAGATTGTCACTAAGCTACCCACTGACCTTGTCCTTTATAAGCACACAGAGAAAAGGTCAACAACTTAATTAAATAATTTTTCAGTAGAAAGGTTCATATTGAAAACTCTCAAGTTCTTCCCAGAGTTGCCAGTCCACCAATCTAGACAATATTTACATGAGTTCAGGAGATGCTTGGCTGGCATTAGTCTGTGATCTGCTTTCAGACAGATTGCTGCAGCATTCAGAATACATTACTACTATGATTCATCAAGGGATACTGTTTATTTTCTTATTGTCTTTATGTGGGACTTCTTCCGCTTACAAATTATCTACAAATGTCCTTCGTTCTTCTCTGAATACTATTAGTCTCTGCCCATTTAGTAATGCCTAAGTGTTCACAAGTGGATACAAACCCGAATACCAAGTAGATTTTAAAAAAGGTAGAAATGCTTTGTTTCCGTAGTCAGAGCACACTGCTTCTTTAAAGATGTTTTAAGTTCCCCCTTGCACAAATGTGATACTTGACCACGTATTCAGTAACCTTAAGCAAGGCTAGGGTACCTTTTCTTGTTCAGTGTTCATTTCAAACATAGCCCTTTCAGAATGCCAAGAATCAAGTAGAAACTCATGGTTTCTGTGGGTTTTCCACATTATTACAGTAGGAAGTGTCTATATTTTGTAGTTAGCCCATCAGCTGGAAGTTTCTACCTCTACCTTAGAGGTCAGGAAAACTAGAGGTAGGCCAGGAAATGATCATATATTTCAGTCAAGCTGTACACCATAGCTGATCTCAAGACAAGTGACACAAAACTCATCCACAGTCTCCAATTAAAATATATATATATGCACACCAGCTAGACATAGAAATCTCAACTTTAGACAGACAGTTCCTTTTACACTGACCACAGCTTACATAATCTTGGATATCTCACAAGTTTGAATCCAAGCTAAACAAAGCTTTTTTCTGTCTTCCCAAGGGGTCAAGAGACTGATACTGCATGCCAGAGCAGGCTTTCAATACCATTTCCACAAAATAAAAAAAAATAAAAAATATCCCAAGTAATTTTATGAAGCAACTTTAAAGAGCACAAGTAAAATATCAACTTTATTTCTATCCTACTCCCTCCCTTAGAACAAAACAACTACTGACCCTGCTTCATCAGCGCAGAAATATGCTCTTGACCTGATCCTAGGCAGCAAGCACAAATACAGCACCATGTAAAATATCCAGTAAAGTATGGGATCGTAATCTAAATTCTGTAAAAATTCTGTCATCTTTTGTCTAAGAGTACTTTTTGCTCATGTTTTCTTCATTCTCAATTTGTGATCTCATGACACAGCACTTTTTGGTTTTTTAAAGATAAAAAAGCCCTACAGTTGTTTCATGTCTGGAACACTTCCACAGAGCTGTCATTTGCAGATAAACTACACCTGCATATTCCAGGTTTGAAAACCTTTGCTTAGAATTACCAAATGGGCATTTCAACACTGAACAATACCTGTTCCTATTTTGAAATAGTATGAAACTGACAGCTTTTTATGGTAGAAACAGAACACCAAAGCAGATGGGTTCAGCTGCAGTTATTAGTTTCATTTTGCCAGAGACACCCCAACACAAACACGCCGAAAGTAAGTTTTTCTTTTCAAGTGTGTGTCCTAGTGACAGCATTACAAAAATAATTTAGAACCAAACACATGATTATGTGCATTTATTTCAACCTTCCATTACTGGAGATAACAAGATGAATAGTGGAATGCAAACTTTAACAATCCTGTAATTACAGCCACTGAACCATATGTAATTGAAAGAATTGTGCAAAACCCAGATGCAAAAGAACCAATGGGGTATGTAAATAGAAATGAAAGAGTAAAATAATCAAGTGATAAAGAAATAAAGTGCAGCACTAAATAGCTTCTCAGCATCTCTTGCTTCAATGTTTAGCAAATACTTCAGTTTTTTTTCTTTCAGGTTATCATGCTTTCCACTAACACATATTGTTCAGAGGTTATTCTCATAAGTGGCCTGGCAGAAAATACTCTGACAGCTGCTATCAACAGTTGAATATAACCAGAATTATAGAAATACTGTGGGATCTTCCGTTTACACAGATGAGAAGGCTTAATTATTACAGGTGACAAGGATTACCAGGACCCAGAGACTTCAGGATGACCCCATGAGAAGTAGTACTCCTGAATTCTACCAGTCAAGTTGCTGCATTCACACCAGCCTAGGAGTTATCCTACCCCTGGGGTAGGCTGGCTTTAAGACCCAAACTACAGACAGCAAAAGCAGACTACTGTGCAGAGACAAATTGAAGTTCCCATTAATAAATAGCACAGTCAACTATTTTAGCCAAATTAACTCATTTTCTTTATGATGGGTAAAGATCAGGAGGAAAGGACAAGTTGTTCTCCTCTTCTTCCCCAGAACAGCTATTTTGTAACATACACATATCTGTATTTCAAGCAGTCTGAGGCTATTTTAGTCTACAGAAGAAGAAACATGCAACCTGGATTTTAACAATCCTAATCCATCTTTGCCTCTTCTGAATGGCCTCTACTCCACTTAACCTATTATTTGACTTCTAATTTTAACAGCGCAGAGTCAAAGGACCTCTTTAACCCCAAGTGTCTCTCCCTTCTCCACAAACACATCAAGGAAGGAAAACAGACTGTAGTAACATCTCACAGTATACCAAGAAGCCTGGACCCTATCCTGGCATTCAAAACACAGCCATTTAATCAAGTTATCACAGATCAGCAAAGGCAAATGGTGTCTCAGGGTGTGATATGAAAGGCTAAAAATATATCATAGCCTTTCTACTCCTAGAAGAAAGAATGCAATGCCATTCCTGTTGGGTATTTGGAAAAATAGGAAAAAATTCACACTGGCCTAGACACTAGCCAGTACCAGCAACTCAGCACTAATTCTAGAACCTACTTTGCAGGTCAGCCCTCACAGCTTGCAGTGCCCACCATACTGATTCTCCACAGCTTTCTACACCTAGAGTGCTCTGCTTGTAGCAGCTCATTATATCACGCTACTCTACAACATCCATTTTATTATTCTTGCCTTCCTAATGTTACAACTGGCCAGGTTTAGCTTAATAGTCTTTTCATCATTCATAGGCCTTTTTGCTAGGACCATCCTTAGTAAAGGTCTAGGTTCAGTATTATAGCCCAAAGATAAGACAACCAGGCAGCCCAGCCTCTGATCTTCTAGAGCTCACAAGCTGCTATGCTACTTGTCACTACCATAATTTCTCTTCTTCTAAAAGAAAAATCCCCAGTCCCTTCTCTTATTGAATTTCCTGCCCCAAATAACTAAGCTTTCTTACCACTCACCAATATCCCAAGTATCTTTCCAGCTTCATAATCTATACCTTCTCCCTGCTAAACAGGTTCATGGCTTTCCCATCTTCTCAGGCTGCCCTCTTCTACAGCACACTGATGCAGTTGACCACCAAGTCCCAGCTGGAGAAAATAATGAAGCCTCCTTAACCCTTGATGGGCTGCAGCTGAGATCTTTACTTCACAAATACCAAACAATTTCAAGGCATTTTTTGAGTAGAGGGAGAGTTTATACAAACAAAATGTATTAAAAGTTACATACGCGGCATTTTACTTCATTATTGGTTGGTGGGTTTTACTGGGATCTATCACTTATTTTCTTGCAGGCAGTCACACAGCTCTACACATGACAGATCATCACAGTGTACCACTGAGACTCTTTTGAAGTGAGCAGAGAACAGCACTGAGGACTTCCAATTTGTTTCACCAGGTTTTGGCATGATTTGATGAAATACTTCATTCTACGTGTTTTAAGTGCTTTTTAATAACTAGAAGTATGTCCTTGTTTGTCAGGTTTCAAAACTTTTGTTGGTATGAAAAATACACAACCATCAGATAGGTATATGCCCAGGAGATATTTATCAAAACAAAATTCCAATGAAGAATAGAATAATTTTCATTTGCCCTCCTTCTGCATTTCCCACAGGTTAATTACTCATCATGTGTTAGCTCAGCAGCATCTAATGAAAACATCCTCCTGTGCTTCCACCTAAGAATGTCCGATTGCTGAGTAACCGTGACTCCACAAGAGTTGACAGAGATTAAACTCCTTCCACCTCCCATTAATAGGCTTGAACACATCAGTTTGATTAGAAATACAATTAATGCAGGCAGAAGAGAAATTCACACCTGAGTAATTAAATGGTAAATAACATAGAGAGCCCAACTCTAAGCCCTCTTCCCAGGTAGTTTGAAGTATACAATGTTATACCCTGCACATAGAGAGATAGCAGACTCTGAGCTGCTTTAGACCTTTTTATTTCCTGATCCAGTGAAACTAAAGGATAAATGCAAACTCTCTGTACAACTAAAAGATCAGAAATACAACTTCATTGCAACAGTCTGATTCTAAAATGTTAACTCTTAATAGCAAACAATTCACAGACTGCTTCCGCCTTCAGTCCTGGAGAAGATGAAGTATTGGTTACCTCTTTTATATACTTTCATACATACTTTTTACCTAGAGTTGGCACAATAAAGTACCATTACCGGTATTTTCCCTCCCCACACACTGGAGGGAAACTGATTTTCCACAACATCCAACAGGCCTTTGATTAAATTTAGAGACTGAAAGCAAATATATTAATTGAACAGCATGGGAAGGAGGCTCTCTCCGTATGACCTTTCCTAATCTTTCTCCCACCTGCTTGAGCAACCAAATTTTATTTCCCCAGGAACAAAATGAAATCAAAAGCAATAATAATGTCCCAGACCTCTTCAGACAGGCTTGACAAGCATCCCTTTTCCTGATATCCCCATGTCATTTTACATGAAGGTAGCATCCAAAGTCCCATCCAGCGGAGACTCACTTCCAACCATGCAATTTCTTCAGCAATTAAGTAGGATACAAACAATTCTGGAGCTTAAACAGAAATGAGAACTTAAGATCAAATAACCCCTAAAGGGTACATGCAAGCCAATACAGCAAAGTTAGAGGAAGAAGATAAAGATAGATCAGTCATGATGCACATTAAGAAGCTATGTTATTTCTAGTGGATTTCTCTAGTTGTTATGAAGCTCCAAAGAGAATTTCAAACTGTTCAAAAACCTAAGATGATATCAAAAAACTGCCTATGCTTCCTAACACCTTTTATGCTTTTCTTTTGATGACAATAGCAGCAGGCCCCTTGTATAAATTGCACTTTGTTAATAATTCTAGTAGTAAGACTGAATACTTTATTTGTCCTGACCAGTAGGGAAACAACAGCAATACAAACTACTGCATAGCCAGGTGCTTCCAAGCTAATTAACACCTTTTTTAGTTGGACTAAGCTAAGACAAGTTGCAAAACACATATGCAAAAGATGCCAGGAAGGAAAAGGAAAGAAAACACACCTACTCAAGGAGGGAGAAGACAAAAAGATTAGATAAGGGTGGAGGGAATAGCACAGCAAGCAGTTTAGAAATCTGTGCTAAAATCATTGCTTAGTTGGCTGGGTGAGAGGAGGTTAAGATAAAGGCAAAACCTGTCTCTGAGCTTGCGTTTACCTCAGCAGATAAACAACTTTGGATTAAAGGCAGAAAAAAAGCTGAGATGTCAGCATGCTTCAAAAGCAGAACATTTTACTCAGTACACTTTCCATTAGCTGGATTGCTTCTAGCTCTCTCTCTCTCTCTCATGTATTCCTCACTGATTTAGCTTACAATGGTGTCAATGACAAAACTGAAGCTACTGATAAAGCCTCATGGAATCAGTCTAATCCATGCAGCATAGACATGCTGTTCCCTAGCTATACCAAGCACTACTGTTGGGTAATTTTCTGCACAAAAACAGAAAAATAAAAAATACATGCTTAATACTTTTTCCCTTTCTCCCTCCACACATATTTTTTCTAATCCATCCTTATGTGACAGAAAAAAACCTAAACTATCAAAATTAATTTGGGTGGGGTGAGTACAAGAAAGGAAAAATCCCATGCGTTAAATTTGATGTCTACAGAGCAAATCTGAGTCCAGATTCCTCTTTGGTAAAACAAAAAAAGCTATTAAAGTAGGTAAACTAAATAGACCTGGAACATCAAATAATCTAAACACAAATTCTAAGTTTATGAAGTCTGAGAGTCGTTCATCTCTCTTTCTGCTTTTTGAACCCTCCTTTTTTCCATATATCCTTTTTTGTGCTGTCACCTTATCAGGAACAGTGGGGAGATGTGATAATAGTCTTCAAGTACCTGAGGCTGCTGCAAAGAAGGAAATAAGCCAGTCTCCTCATCCAGGGTGGATAAGGCAAGCAATAACAAACTTCAGCAGCAGCAAAGGAGATCCAAGTTAGACACATTAAAAAGTTTTCCATACTTAAAATATTGGAGCCCTGGCTTAGACTGCCTGGGGAGACTGGTGAGTCTCTGTCACTGAAAGTCTCTACAAACAGCCTAGATCACCATCCATCCAGAATGACGCACTTGTAATTTATCTTGCCTTGATGCAGACAGATGAGATGATTTCTTAAGGCTTCTTCTTATACTGAGATCCTGTGATCTCACAAGGTAAAAAAGGTCTGGATTGGGTCTGGTAAGTACTTGTAAGAAAGGTCACCTGACAAATTAGCTGTGGAACGATTTCTGAGAGTTCTCACTCCTCCAATCAACAATTAGCCAATATCTCAACTGGGCAATGTTCTACCAAAAGCATCAACAACTTAGTAAAAAGGGACTTCTGATGACTTTAGTCTACTAAGGCTTTTTTCTCAATCCCAACTCTAAGATGAAGTCTCAACTACAACCCAATGTTTGCACTGTCTGTGATTCATCATCTTAGTAAATCCCTAGATCTCAATTAATTACAGTGAGTGTTTCAGGAGGCATATTGGAGAGAGATCTTAATCTAAATGGTGCTTTGAAGTGGCCAGGAAATACAGAGTTGATCAGTATTACATGCTGAGGGTATATTCCCAGCTCCAGCAAAAGCAAGTAGCTCAACATCACACAGAAGTGAAAATAAGGCAGACACACATCCACTGGGCAGAAATCAGATGGAGAGACAGGGTTCCATTTGCTTGTCCAGTTTTGTACCAGTTGCCAGGCTTGAGTTTTAAAGTCATATAAAGCATAACCAAAGCAGCTATATTTTGCATGCAATAACTTCAAAAAATCCTAATGAAAGTTGAATAAGACTTTCACAAAAAAAGTTCTGTTCATAAAAACACAAAGTTTTTATGAACAGAAAACTGCTTTGCTTATTTGGAAGCTATGTGTTACTATTGCTTTAAGAACACTCCAACTAAATCTTGAACATCTCCTCAAGCAGCAAAAGGAGGAGATTCTCATCTCACTGTGATCTTTTCTATCTGCCTAGGTACCTTCCATTTCTGTAAGCAACCCTGCCAGATAATGAAAAAAAACAACAGAATTTTTTTTCTTCAGGTTTGGAAGGCAGATCATTCTAAACAACATAGAAGCAAAATACCCCATCACAAGCAGATCAAAGGAAACATAGACAAGAATTCTACAAAAAAATCTCTAGAAATCAGTTGGAAAAAAAGTTTTTAAGAGTCCAGTATAGTACTTCCGTCATTTATTGTCACAAAACACAACCTAATTTTGCACAGTTGGATATGCATAAAGTATTCCAGAGATTATACATCATTTACCTTTACCTGAGTTCTAGCTAAAAGACATCTGTCAAGAGAGGAAATAGAGTTTCCTGTGGTCCTTAGCCACCTTGAGGAAAACCAAGTGTAGCTGCTAATCTGAACATTACTGTGCACTTTGGCTCTAATACCACAGTTGTGACTACAGGACTGAAGCTGCTCTATTCAGCTGTCCTGCTGATAAACATATAAAAAATATTGGGCACACCAATCCCACTAGAATGCTAAGTATCATATGAAAATCAAAATAAAAGCAGTCATTGGGTAGGAGTTTTCTTCTGCTTAGACCAGTGCCAGGAAAGACTATCTCCACTGCTTGCATGGGAGTTACGCAGAAGAAAAATCTGTATGAGAGGTAAGTCAGAAGCAGTCCTGCACCAGAGGACTTCAGCAGGTGGACTGTTATCAGAGAGAGTGGGGCTCAGTCAGTGTCTCACTGGGCTTTCCAGAAACCTCCGACAATATTAAACTGCTGCAAGCTACTGCTTCAGGATAGGGTCACTGGCAGGATCCATCAACTCCAAAAGTAGTCAGTATCAAGAAGGAGCAGGGAGGGGAAAGATTGGAATAAACAACACAAATAAATGGTGTTTCCACACTCACATTTACATAAATGGCACATGAAATAAGGAAGTGATCACGGAAGAGAATGAAAGACTGAAGTCAGATGGGAGGAGAGCACCCAATACAACCCCACAGAGACTGGAGCAAATGTAAGGCGCCAAGTGGAGACATTAGAGAAAAGAAAGGCAGAAATTTTATACTGCTGCTGATTTACAGAAGATGACACACTATTAAGATTCTTTCAAGTGGTTTTTTTTCTTAAGCAGAGAAAAACTAGCACCATGCAGTTATTTTATTTCTAGCAACAAAGAAGCTTTAATGCCTAGGCGTGGACAGGCACGTTACCAGGTATCCAATATTGGTTGTGTCTTTACTGGTACATTTATCAGGCTGCAGACCTATGCATTTCTCACTAGAAATCACTCTGGGTATATGGACTACCTTATTCTTATTTCTACTAAGGCTGCATTACTCATTCAGTGTAAAGGATCCTTATTCTGTGTTGCCTCTATGCATCTTCTACACCACCATCACTTTGTGAAAAGGCCTTGGAATAAACAAGAATTATATCTGCAGGTTATAATCAATTATTGTACTTTATTTTTTTACTGTACATGTTATTTCATTTCATTACTGCCCTGTTTTCTCATGATGCCTATTGCCAGTGACTGCAGTGAGAGCATTACACTAATTTTATTTTCACCTTGAACTCATCAGAGGCTGTTCCACTGACAACATAAGGGAAAATCAAAAGTCTATCCAGAGCAACTTCCCCTCCACAAGTTTACAGACCATAACCATGAGATGTATCCATATAAGGTGCCCATATACAGTCATGATGGGTGTAATAGACAAATCCAGATGTATGTACTATACACAGGACAGCAATAAACCAATTAACTAGAATTAGATGAATATATTTCCAGGCTCTGCAAATAAAATCTACCAGTTAGAATACAAACTGCACAGCTCTTTGCATTTACTTTTAGTATGCTCTCAGGAAAGTACGAATCACCTCCTCAAATCCTTACATTTCATTAGAAAACACCATAAATTACTCTTCTTCTATCTCATACATAGGGGGAACACATCTTTCAATATACTGCAATTATACCAGCTCTGGATCTGAAATTAAAGTCCCAGAATTTACTCTGTGGTCACACTGATAATAATATAGTGCAGGCTTTAGCAGACAATACCAATTTCAGGACACTGTAATACCACATACGGATATAAATCTGTTATGCAAGATGCAACTCCACACTTTCTCACCTAAATTTTTCCCATTTCTAGAAAACCCACACACAATTTCACCCTGCAATGAGTATTTCCAAATTTAACCTTTTAAACTGTCTAAGGTATGGAGAATATTTTTGCCTGGGTGGTCCACAATTATGGAGAAAAAGATATTAAAAGAGAAGAGAAAGGAAAAGGAGAAAAAAACCAGCATGCGGGAGAAGAAAAGAGAAAATGTGGAAGATGGTGTGAGAAGAGTTAAAAATATAGAGGAAAGTCAAAGCAAGTCTGCAATAAAAAATTAAGAAGGGGCAGAAAGGAGAAAATGTAATACATGTTTACTACAAGATGATACATAAGAAAAAACATGATTCCCATTATAATCCCCCATTCTGACTGTTGACAATTCATTACAATACAGCACCTCAAGTATCCATTATAGTTTTCAGTCTGTTAAAGAATAGATGTTAAGAAGATAGATGCTGAAGTATGGTATTAACATTTCCCTACAGCCACAAACCTCACTATCAGCGCAGATAAACCTGTGCCAGAATACCTTTCTTATCAGAATATGGGCAACAAACAGCTTAAAATCATGTTAGATTAAAAAGATAATTCTTGTTGCAGCTCCCTTACAGCAATCAGAAGAGCAGCACAAACCTATGTTGAAATCAAAACACCTTTGCCTCTTGATAGTGAGATATTAATTATGTACTGGGCATCAGCATTAAGAGAATGATTTCTCCTTGCTGACCTATGCCTGCTAAGATGCTGAGCTACAGATTTAAGTATAAGCACTCTGGCCCAATCTTATCCCTTCTTAAATTCTAGGAATAGACAGGTTTGTGAAAATTTTGGTTATCAAGACTTCTGAGGCCTGAAAATCATACCTAATAAGAGGTGCCTTGTTGTTTGCTCCTACAAGAATAAAAACCTGCTGTTGACAGCAAGAGATCTTATCTCTGGCCAACATTTCCACGCTGAAGGAAACATGGTTAATTACAGAGTTTTATTTGTTTATGAAAAATTCTAGAGGAGCAATAAAAGGAAAATTGAGGATCATTAGTGAAAACCCTTCCTGATAGTGAGTTCTATCTGGCTGCGAAATTGTCTCTCAGAGGAAAAGAGTCCATTGATCATTTTTAAATGGAATGGATAAAAATCCTATTGAAAGTAACGGAATTCAGCACAATTCACTCAGAACTTCAGAAATTCTTCATCAAGTCTTCTAAAGAGCCACAGCCTTAGATGCAGAGTTCTACCAATGGTCTTAAAACCCTTAGGGAAAGACTGCAATTCTGAATTCACAAGAAACAATTCACAGGACTGTTCTATATTGGAATAACACACAAATTCATCCTTCACACCATATGTATTCACACACCACACTTGATCTGGCTTATTAAGTCTTTCTCACTCCTAATTTACACACAAATATTCATGTAGCCTTCCATTTTTATATTTCAGGTTCATTATCTGAAATACCATTTATTGAGTTATACCAGTCAATAGTTATGAAATTGGGATCATTGTCAGAAATATCAGCATATTTTTCTGTAAAGGACAACTTTAATTTGCTAGCGAATTCCAAGCTTTGTAGTTAACAGTGGTAAGAATTACCTTTATTTCCTGTATCATATTTTTATGAAATTGTTATAGTTCTTTGTTAGTTCCTTGATTTTTTTCTTTGATGGTTAATCTAAATAGTCCTAGGAAGCAGGATGTCTTTGTTATCAGCTATCAGGGAACTGTTTGTTCCCTGGTGAAAGTCCCATTATTTCCATGCACTGTGCTTTCACCTACTGCACAATGCTGGCTGACAAACGTCAAAGAAATCTGGTAGGTTTATTTACTACAAGGCTGTCAGAAGAGGCAGATGTAGAACAAAATTCAGAAGCTGAATTGCAAATTAGAACCTGTTAAGTAGATCCTAATTCCCTACCAGTTTAGTTTTACTATATTAAATTTATTCTCATTCTAAACAGGAATATACTTCATCCTAAATACCACATCACTGGACACGTTAACAAAAGCAGAGCAACAGATAAAGACTGACTGATGTCATGGGGAGGATTTCTTCAAGTATTACTCCCTATAAAATGAAGATTTTCTTTCTTCTATACACCCAAACATCAAAGGACTCTGCATAGAAAGGGTGTCTCAAAGACTGTAGTGCTTCTTGCTACAATTTCCTACTCATTCTTCCTACTCATTCTTGTGCCTTCAAATATACATGATAATGTTAGTGGTGGGAAAAGCATATAAATTATTATCGGCTAAATGAGCATTCATTTTGCATGAAGACTTTCTGTTTTATAATCCAATCTTTTCACAACTCAAAATCCCATTGCCCTATTATCTTCTTCCATACTTCCTGGGAGAAATAGCAGATCCCATCATCTTACTCCAGTTCTTTGTCCCATCTTCTAAATATTTCATGTTCTTCTGGTTATGAAAATCAGGAGATAATCACCACAGCATGATGTGTCTAGCACACGCTAGACACTAGGCTGCTGGAACCTTTCATGAGTTACGATTTATTAAGAATAATGGATGGTCAACATATGAGACACAAGTACCCTTTCTGACCTGCCTCTTGAGAGATACTTTCCCTCTTTCATTAGTTGTAGAATCACACTTTATACTGTTATTTCAATTATAAATAACTAGTGCTTAATCAGTGTTGTCATAAACAGCCAAGCAAATACCACAGACTGTACTGAAGTTCACTGGATGACAGGTTTTAATAGCTGTGGCTCATAATCACAATAAAATATTCTCCCCTTATGTGTTGTGAATAACAGCAGTATTTTCTCATGATGCTTATTTGTCACATATGAACTCTCCGTAAACCATTTACCATTCTTTATAAATGAGAGTAGATAAAATTCAATCGACAAATGTGAAAGCTCTGAAGAGACATGAGCATTTCCTGCTCAGCAGTCAGTCAGCTGGATGTTCTTGCACAGAAACATATACAAGCTCATCTCTCCTCTGACTTGAAACAGAGATATTTACAAAGTCTTATTGATTGTAATTAGGAGATTAGATAGTCTATGTGATTCCTACAGAGGTGAAAAAACTTTCATTATCTTATGAAATAGTTGTGTATACTGCTCTCTTGCTCGTCAGCCCCTTTAATGCTCTGCAATAATAATAATAACCCTTCTAGTTTTCCTGAAGGTGACTTCTCTCCACAGGAAAAATGCCAAGATACTTAATTTCTATATACTCCAGTATAGCTTAGAATAAAAAAGTGCATGAAACAGAATAGCTGTTCCAGTGTCACATATGGCCAAAACACTCTGTAAATTAATGCAGGCACTTACCATTTTGACTTAGGCAAATCGATCAAAATATTACAGAAGTTGCTTCACCCAATTCTACTGTGGAGACTAATGCTATTATAAAAGGGTTATTCCTAAACCATATGTATTTATTTAAGTTTAGTTAGCAAGTCAAGGCACTTCATTAAATGCACACTAGAATTTTATGGCATCCTTGGGTTTGTTTTCTTTTTCTTTTCAGTCTCCTCCATCCCCTCCAGTTTCAAATATTTAGCAGTGATTTATTATTTCCTATGGGGACTTAGAGGAATGCAATTTCACTTCCCTATATTATTTCTATTTTTCTAGGATGACTTATGGTTGAGAGGATATTTTTACATGAGAGCCCAAGTACTCTTGGGCTCTCATGGGTAGAAACTGAGTTGATTGACAAGCTTTTAGCCAATGCGCTTTTACAAATTTTGCATATTTAAACCCCATGCAAGGGTGGAAAGTTTCTCTTGTTCCCGTTCTCCAGACGGAGAACGGGGGGGGCCTCTGAGCCTCTGGGCGGCCTCCGGGCCTG
>VZTE01005061.1:2895144-2946817 GCA_013397775.1 Eulacestoma nigropectus | reverse complement strand
TTGTGAAGAAATGTCCACGGCATCAGCAGAAGGAACCTTTTTCCCTAAGCATAAGAGAGAGACTTTTAAGGACGGCAACACTGACCAAAATTGTTACCCTTTGTGAGAGGTGGTAAAAAGAGGGGGGGTGCTGGAGGGAAAAAAGAGAGAGGGAAAGGGGTTTTTGCTTGGGGAGTGCTGGAAGGAAGAGGGTTTTGCTTTAACTTCTTATTATTTCTTGTTACTTTTAACTCTGTTAGTAATAAACTTCTTTATATTCTTTAAAGTTTTAAGCCTGCTTTGCATTTCTTCTAATCCTTATCTCACAGAGTGAAATAGATGTGATCAAACCACTACATACTGTCATCTGATTAGGAAAAAGGAAGGGCTCAGCACACACATGGAAGGGGAGAAGATTCAAATCCTAGGCCATTCATTTCTTATGTAAAAATAACTTCCACAATGCTGCATGCATTAGCAAAAAGCAAAGACTGGTATTTCCAAAAGCCCAGCAATAATAGAAAATCTTGAAGGCTTTTGAACTTCTGGACCATCACCTTAGAAGAACTGAGATAGAGAATACGGCTGGCGAAACTCTAGGAAATTCTCCCTTTTTCCTTAACCTAGGGAATAGCCTGCAGTCGTGCTGACAGTGGAAAAAACCTACCAAGGTCCAGTTCAACCTCTGCTATGACACAAGCTAAGTCCTCTGAAATCCAAAGGTCCTGAATAAGGGCAAGGTGACGCAGATAAGCCTTTCTTAAACTGCATGGTGGAGCCTGCAGAGGTGTCTGCCAGGATGGGCTGTAGTTTGTGCACATCCATGTGTGAGCTGGGGTCTCCATCAGTGCCTATCAGGTGTGGCCAGAGGTGCACTCCACGTGCACCTTTGAGCAATAGAGGGTAACCACCGGGGCTGGAAATTGGCTGCCTTTTTCTGGTAAGCAGTACATGGAACTGAATATATTTCAAACACACATATTAGTGCTCTCTGCAGGGAAAATGACTTTAGCAGAAGTCATATCCACCTCAGTAGGATGCAACAGAGCTGAAGAAGGTAAGAAAATGGCAAAATGGGGAAGGTTTATGTGCAAGTAGAAATTAAACTAAGATTATTCAACTTGGAAGACAGGATTAGAAAGATTTACAAGACCATGAAAGACACAGAGAAGATGAATAGGAAATAATCAGTCACTATTTCACTGTAAGGAAGAGAAATCAGATTAGCAAACCAAGGTTTTTTGAAAAATAAAAGGAAATACTTTTTTTTCTCACATAATTCATAATTAAAGTTGTGATAACAAGTATAAATGGACTGAAAACATCATTAGAACAACTCACAGAAGAAAATTCCACTGATGATTTAAACAGAAAGATGTAAATAAAATCTCTGACCTTGGAAGACTTTTTGGGACATGGGAATGTATTTCAGAAAAGGGATAACTTTATTTTTGCACTGATTTTATACTTTTTCTTATTATTATAATATTTTAATTTTTAATATTTTAATTTTTATTTAAAAATCTGACCATAACTGGATATGAACAGGAACATACAGCTGTGTATTAGAGCTAGTTAACAAAGACTTCCCTTTAGTTCATGTAGCAAACAAACGTGTCCTTCCATTGTATCATTAACACTATTGTGGACTTCCAAGCAAGCATCATGTGGTAAACTCTTTGGTATAATGCAGGACCTGAAACACTTAGAGAAACACAGTTTTGCAAAGTATATTTTAAAATACATAACAATCCCACGATGTCAGTGCTAGACCACATCAGAATTCTGACTTTGTTCTGCCGTTTTGGACAGACAGTTCCACTCATTGTAGTTTTAAGAGTATCTCAGAGTTAAGAGTAAAGGACTACAGTGTGTCATCATATATAAGAGAATGCATTTTTTCATGCAGGGCCCTTGCTATAATGCTGACAGCATATTATGAATATAAAAGCAAAGTCATCTTCATAAAAAAGCTAAAAAGAAAACAGATTTGTGGCATAAAGCAGAAATACCCTAGTTGTGGTCTGTAGAGCACAAAGGGTAGATAAGACATTTCTTGGCTGTCTGGGAAGAACCATTTCATCACAAAGCTCTCCCTCTGTCTCCTTTTTTCCAGTGACAGAATTGCATTAAAAAGAAAGATACAAATGTACACATCCTCAATCTCACTTTTCTTTGCAAGCCATTGATATTGCTGTCATCAGGATGTTGTGGGTTGAGAATCAGTGAAGAGATGTCCCAAAAAGATAATGTATCTTTAAAATGTTTTGGAATCCCTGTAATAAATAATGCATATAACAGCAGGAGAAACAATATGACTAAAACCTAAAAGGCACAGTTCAGGAGTTATCAACTCAGCTGGATTAAAAGTTAAACCTTTAGACCTGAATAACTCAAACTGAGCTCCAGATCTGAACATAACTTTATACGTACAATTCAAACAAGTTAATTAATTTTTAACATAAGCAATTTTGCTTCTGTGGGAAAAAGACTATCTAGTACAAGGTATGTCCATCCCAAGATAAATACCCTAAAGAATATGGCTTATGTGATGTTCTAAGTGCCCTCACAATAATTACACTTTTTGAACTCTGCTGCTATGCAACTCTTATATCCAGTATTCCTTGAGGACCCCAAGATAAACAGTGAGTAGTTTTAGCATAAACAAACAAGTTACAGATTAATAAAGGTATAGACAGCTATTACACAAAAAATTGCTGTACATTTCATAAAGTTAAGCTTCATCCCACCCACTTAATGTGGAGAATTCAGGTATGTAAGGCAAACCAGAGCCTTTCAGTTTCATTACCTTGCCCAAAAGCCCAAGAATCCAACTTTGGGCCAAAACACCCCAGCTGTTAGTACAAAACAGGCATCATGGAGTTGCTTTCACAGATATACTAACAGTTAACATGCAGTAGATAAAAAAAAAAATCCAAATTTAATCATGTGGTTTTTCGTTAGTGTCATTCAGTCATCCAATATGCAGCTATCGGAGGCTGCTGAGTGCAGTGGAGTTTGGCAGGGGCTTGTGTGATCAGGACCCACCTCTTGCATAATGACCATATTGATAATGTCTCAGGTTGGCAGCCGAGGCACGTAACTCAGAGATACCAGCACCCTTTTTCTCCGTTCCGCAGTTAGTGGAACTGCCTGCCTCTAGGAGTGCTTTACTGACATGGCCAGCTGATTTTTCCAGGTGGGGATTAGCTATGTTTATAATACTCTTCAAAATATTCAGTTGCAGGAACCGCAGAGATTACAAAGGGTTTTGTTAAATGCAAAGAGAACAAAGAACTCACCATTTCCTACAGTGTATTAAAAGAGTGGTTCCACGCATAAGCAAATAAATAATAATGCATTCACATAAATATAATGGATTTCTCTCCTCCATCTATGGTTCTTTCCCTCCTGCAATTATTTCTGAGTGAAATGAAATTGTAAATAGCTTTACCCACTAAATGATCTTGAGAAAATTATTTCTGAAGTGCCACAGTGCAGCTTGGGGGCTTTTCCCAATCATTCAGTGCTCAGATGATTAGCTCGAAGCAAATTTTTGCAACTATGCTCACCAGGGCAAAAACACATTGTGAGGAATGATGAAAGCAGAACCTAAGTCACATTTGATTTTCAGCAGCAAAAGGCTTTGAAATAGGACTGCAAAAATGCTGAAGGCCACAACAGAAGTGCTTGCAAGAGCTGGGGTTGTGAACTGGAACAGTGAAAGCTGGAGTTGTCCATACTGAACTAGCTAATCTACAAACTTCAGTTCAGGATAGAGATGCCAGGCTTGGACTGCATGAGAGCCAAGGAGAGCAGTGGGCACTGCATGTGAGAAATGAAGCACACTGGAAACACTGCCAAGCAAACCCAGGTTGGGACAGCATGGATGAGTGAATAGCCCTGGCAGAGCTGTACAGTACCCCTGCACGGTGCCTGGCTCTAGCCAGCAATGCTCAACCTTTCCACTCAGAAAAGACAAGAGAAAATCCATCAGTTTTACAGTTTCTTCAGAGTCTCAAGGCCCTTTATCTCTCCAACTAAGGCATCAAGAAAAAGAAGTAATTATCTATGGATGCTGAAGAGTTAGAAGCAGAGAAATTCTTCAGCTTTTTCTCAGTGTTCTGTGAGAGCATTGCTTTCTCATGCAGACTAGACAAAAACAGTGAAGATGGTTTTGTAAACTAATTATTTATCTTTGCACCTGGAGTTTGTTGTAAAGTGTTGTTATGGTACACTGAGGAAAATATTTTCAAATGGGCGTTGTATAGCTTCCACCAATCATTCTAGGAGGTGGTTGATCAAGGGACCAATAGTACTGTGCTACTCTTGTGAACCAAGTTATATAAACCAATTTCTAATTAATTAAATAACGACTTTTCTCCTGAACTTTGATCGTGTCGTTTCTCGCCACTCTCGGTATGAACAGCGACAATTATCTACCTAGTCTGAATTAGTTCCTTCCAGAAAATGGTAGAGAAGAGCCTTTGAAACACTATAAAACACTCCTGTGACTCAACTAATCTTCCACTCCGTTACAAAGATTCCTCTATGGAAATGTAGGCATGAAACTGTTCTGATCAAAGAAATGTACTGCCTTGGTCAGAAGGTGATTCTTTTATCCAGTAGTTTCAAGAAAATCTACCAATTCCCCCCAATTTATATGAGAAGCTTATACCTTAAGAGAACTCAGCAGCCACAAAAAATCTCCTAAGTAGTCAGTATCTTGATTGTTTTCACAACAAAGGAAATAATTTGTACCCTGTATCACTTTGAAAAACAGTTATCATAAGCCATTTCACAGAAGCCAACTTATGTTATTATTTATAATGCATTTCACTAAGATTTAACTTCATCCTTTTTAAAACCAAGAAGCAGTTTTGATTCTCATAAGGTCCCAATCATTTCAGTCTGGAAAGTACAACAGTCTCCAAGCAGAAAAGGAAGCAGGTGCTTCCTTTATAAGGGATACGATCTGTAAAATATGTTGAAAACCACCTACAAGAATAACAAAGTATTTCTGAAAATCCGAAAACATTGCATGCCAAAGATCATGATCTGTGGCTGGGATAAAGATGAGAGTGCTTGTGAGTAGGATGAATGACCTGCGTGGGCCACTCCAGCAATGGCTTTCAGACCTCAAGAATTTCCCCTCTCTACACTTGAATGTACATCAGCAATGATACCTTAACTTCATCTATACACTAGAAGATTGCAAGATAATCAGGCAATTTTATCCATCAGAAATATTCATAACTTGGGTTCCATCAGGCTCTACATCAGCCAAGAAGAGAGTGTGAACATCCAAGGAAGAGGCAGAGAATAAGGATGTCCAAAGAAAGAGTTTACTCTTGATTCTCATCATGCCCAGAATTACTCAGCTTCACTCTGTTAACCGGAAAGGATGTCAGGATAGCTACCCAAGGTGCTGTTAGGAAATGATTGGTGCCCATCTGCTCACTACTTTTCTTCACCAAACGCATTTGCTGTTGTCATACTGCAGTATGGCTCATGTCCATTCTCTGATACATCCAATGCACGCAAATAGGTTGTTTAGGAGGCTCGATAGCTGAGTTAAATCATTGCCAATCAAAAACAGCCGCTCATCAGAAAGAAATGGTGCCACTGATGCAAGAGAGGTGTTGGTCTTGTTCCTTTAACTGGATGTGGTCACAAGGCAATATCTCCTCACCAAATACAACCCACACTACACAATCTCACTTAAAGATTGTTAGCTGAAAGTGAGGTCTACCCTAGCAGAGTTGGTGTGGCAGCCTTTCAGATGGACAGTGGCTGGTTCTCACTCAAGAAACCAGTAGGAGTCAGTTCTGGGGGGCATCCAATTCTGCAAGTTCTCTGTGACTGAAGGAAGATCCACAATTATGCATAGCCCTAGATATCATGATTGGAAGCAATAAATGTAAGAAAACCATATGTAATCTTCTTCATCTCCTATTTTGAGAGAAGAATTAGCACGCTGTAAGACTGAGTAGGACAGACTAAATGTTTCTGTCAGAAACAGATAGTGTAAGTGCATGCATTAAAATGGATTTTTAAATGTATGTTGGCCTGAGGGAAACAGCTTTGCTCAAATCTTTGTAAACAGCTATTCACTCTCTCCCTGCCGTTTGAAGTAAATGTTCATTGAACTGTGAGAGGGAAAAATACCCAAGTCCAGGATGTGTTAAAGATCTGCAGCCTCATCAAAAGGCTCAGGTACATCTTTTGTCGCTATGATGGGTACAGCTCATCTCTGCTTACAGTAAATTAAACTGATCCCAGCAGCTGAGACCACACTATGTCAAAGTACTAGGTGTGCAACAGAGCAGAAGATACAATTGGAATAGCTATCATCAACAACATTTTGTCAGCTAAGAAATTACTCCTCTGATCTCCTTCCTCATTGCTAATTTATTCCAAAGCAGCATCTATTAAGTAATATCATTAGATGTCTTCTTGACTTTGATATTTCATACTTGAAACCAAAATTTAATTTTTGATCCATGAACATGTTTTAGTGAGGGATAAACCCACCACAGAGCTATGAGGGAGTATCTCATCTGCTACAGTACTTTCCCCTGTAAGTGAGTAATGAGTAAATGACGTAGACTGACTGTAGGAAAATAATTCAATCACTTTTAGCTGGCCTCTAATTAGCACAAAAACTTAACAGTAGGTACACAACCATCTCTGCATTAAACCAATACACTCCCAGAAGTAAAGAGGGTAAAGGTGCTTCAGGACACTAAAGACATCTGCTTAAAAATCTCCTGGCAGGAAGACAGAGAACTCTCTGCTTCTTTTGATATTTTTGTGTAAATGATCAGTCAACCTCTCTATTAAAATGTAACTGTTTTTCCATTTGAATATATTTAGATTCAGCTCTAAGTTACTGTTTTTCATTATATATTCCTCTGCAGATTAAAGATCCCATTAGTGCCTAGCATTTTCTTCCTGTAAACACACTTTTATACTGACACCAGGTCACCTCAATTTTCCTTTACTAAGGTATTTTTAAAAATGATGGAGCGGTGTTGCAGATAATATACCTGAGGACACTTTCAGATAGTTATTTTATTCTGTACCTAATTTTTTCTCTGATATTTCAATGTTCCAAAAGTTGTGTATGCAGGCTTCACACGTGAACTAGTTAGGAATTTGATGAAAGTATGGAACTACAGATCTGCAGAGCTGCACTGTACTTTTAAAATAGATAAGGGTTTTGCCTTCTGTCTTTCTCAGATCCCAGATTAGAAAATGGTATTCTTATTCTAGGTTCAACAGAATACTGCATTTTTTCACTGTATCTTTGTTCTTGGTGGATATTTTCAATAGCTGCAATAGTTTACCCTAGAAGTGGCTGCATGTGCCTATGGCTTGAAAGGTACATCTGAAACACTGAGAACTATTAGAGATTACTTTTTTCAGGAAAAGTAGCATTAAATGTATTAACTTTTAATACAGAGTACATGTCTGATAGAGAAAGCACTGAATATAAAAAGTTCAGTTTTATTTTTGACCTTGAGATTACAGTTCGTATGTTTCACAGAGTCACTGTGGCAATCTTAAACCACACATGCTTTGCATTTAACCTCGCCAACAATGATGAATCTGGCTATCAGGGGGAAAACTTAAAGCTGTCAGTTTGAATTAGGGCTATATTTATCCTTTAAAATGCTGGTGATAATAATGACTTCTCCAAAGAGTCAATAACTCCTTGAAAAAGATTAAAAAAGAAAAGCACAGGCAGCAGCAGATCAGATTCATATTTTTCACACAGTACCTTCCACTCTACCTCCTCTGTTCAGGTGAATTCAGGAGCTCCATAGTTATGAACCTATGACTTGAAAACTATGGAACAAAAACATAGTCCCAGGGCATCGATTTAACAATCTCAGTGAGTCCTAAACAAATACAATAATTCATTGCAAGATCTTTAAGGACAGACTTAAAGTTAGGCACATGCTTGTGCATTGTGTTTACTGAGGAAAAAAGATCTCTTAGATACCATTCACCATTTTCAGAGAAAATCTTTCTTCTTCAAACCACCCTAAACTTTTTCTGATCCAGACTGTGTGGCTGAAGTAATTCCATGACCTCCCCTCTTTCCCTTCCCAAAGTCTCCCAGATAAAAATACATCTTCCATTTCAATTCTTCTCACAGAAGAAAAAGGAGTGGAAAAACACAAGGGTAGTTGCACAGGTGTTTTTACTTCATATATAAAAGAACAATTTTGTTTAAAATGTTTGCCTCACTAAGAACCAGTAATTTAGCAAGAAGTGAAAAAAACTTCTCTACTTTGGAAACAACTATTCGTTTTTAGAATGTCTTGGTGGTTCAGAGATGTCATGACTAATGTGATTTGCAATACAACTTGATCAAATTGCAGTGACATCAGTACTGGTACAGTGCTACACTGTCACCCCTAGAATATAAAGTCTACAGAGTAAATACAACATGAGTTATAAAGGAGAGATTCCTATTGATTCCTACAAATGTGTAACACTGGGAGAGGCATTTTCCAGACAGAGGACTGAGTTTCCTTCAGTTTTTCAGCTGAAGCTGTCAAAGATGTCAGCAAACTATCAATGTGCTTTTTAAAGAGGGCTAACTCCTTGTCTATAGCCAAAAAAAAATCCTCCAACTAAAAAAGGTCAGCCAAAATCTCACAAAATACATTATAACTCTCTATCACTATGGAAGTGGACAGGCATCCACCTCCTTTCTTCTGCAAATTCCAGTCATCCTTTTTTGTGCTTTAGCTACCAGCAGAACCTGCTGAACACACATTCTATGGGGAAATAATGAATTTAAAGGATAATCATTATCTCCATGTGGAAACCTAAGGCTCCTATATACTTCAGGTTGCCAGATTGAATATTACGTCTATTAAGCCAAACAAATTACTTGTGTACTGTACTAGAGGTAATCCATAAAGGAATTTACTTCTTCTACCTTTGTACCAACCTGTGTTAATTTAGATAACGATAACTGATGATTTGCCACATCAAATGACTGCAATGACCCCATAAAGTTTTATCCTATCAGTCGGCCCTTCTCAATTAAAGAAAGAACAGCATTAATCATTGCAAGCCAAGGTTTCCTAGGAGAGCTTCTTTTGCTATCATTGAACTGATAAGAGGGGTCAAGAGGTCACCATCTGAAATCTACCCAGAGCTTTCAATAGACCTGTTACCACTATTGCACCAACTGATAACACCATCTGTATGGTTTCATTCCAGCTTGCACACTGCAAACATATCTCACAAATACAATAACCTTGGTCTATTTCCATATGCTGGGTAATTGCCATGTACTAAGTGATAAATTAAAAAGATTAACCAAAGTATTAACTACAATAAAGCAGCTAATTTAAGAATTTCAGCTCTATATTATCTTCTCTTTATTGAAATTGAACTTAAAAATCCTCCCTCTGCTTCAGCTAATGATAAAATGTTAGATAAAGACAGGTTTCTATATTCTCTATTGGTTGACAAATAACAGTTTATCCTCTAATTATGCAGCTCAAATAGCATTTTCCTTGACTGCAATTTCACACTTGCATACAGATCTTAGCCTGCCTAAGTGGAAGACTGCCCCCACAGCAGTAGTTGTCAGTCTCCTGCAGGTTAGAGGACAGAGAAGCTGTCAGCATGCCAACAAAGGCATTTCCAGAAGAAATTCCTGGTGTGATCTGGAAATAGCGAAGATGAAGAACAAATCACCAAGGCCCCACCAACACTCTGGAGTTTATAGAGCTTTTGCCATTATCTATAAGCCTTTCAAAGCACATTGAAAAGCTGTAGTTCAACAATAATAAAAACTCTTTCAGTTAACCAACAACTCATTAAATCTTCGGGGAGGATGTCTTTCCCCTCTGCATCACTCCCTAATTAAACAGTATGTGTTGATGGTCAGGAAGAGATTCAGGCTATTTTGGTCCTGGAAGGTGGAGAGAATTCCAAACCTGGGTATGAAAGCCAAATCCTACACCACTAGTCACCTGCTTGGGCTCTTTTGCACCCCAGTGTCTCTCTGACTGTAAGATGTGAAGTCCTCTATTCCTATTCTGAATGCTGGAAAGACAGAAAGTGAGTGAAACACATGTATGCCAGATGCATGCTCAGAAGGGGGCTTTAGAATGAGGCTGTGCAGTTGTATCTCTTTGAAATCCAAAACACGCATTTACAACATGCTATCTTGATAAATGTTGCTCCTTGCTACCATTCATAGAATCATAGAATCATTAAGGTTGGAAAAGACCTTAAACAAGTTAAATAGGACTGCCCCCAGTACTGAGCCCTGGGGAATCCCTCTAGTGACTGGCTGCCAACTGGATGTGGTACCATTTACCACTCTCTGGACCTGGCGATGCAGACGGTTTTAACCCAGTGAAAAGTGCACCTGTCCAAGCCATGGGCTGCCAGCTTCCCCAAGAGAATGCTGTAGGAGACAGTATCCAAAGGCTTTACTGAAATCTAGGTAGACTACATCCACGGCCTTTCCTTCATCCACTAGTCAGGTCACCTGGTCATAAAAGGAAGTCATGTCATACGCTGAAGATTAAGAGAAATCCTCTCCTCCTGGGTTGGTACATCCTGGGAGTACTGGGAAAGGTTACAGGTTCATTGCAAGCAACATTTAGCATCACACCGTAGCTTTCCCTCTTTGTAGTACAAAAGCAACACAAGGCTTTTTGCCTGAATTGTATTTATTCTAGCAAACTCAGAGCACATCTATACAAAAGACATAACCATGTCTTACTCCTCTGTGCTCAAAGCCGTCTTAAAATGAACCAGCTGCAGCTCTGCAGCTACATTACTGTGGTGCTGTGCCCAAGGTAACACATCCTGCCACTCAACAGGTCTCATTATCTGGGTCACAATGCCAGGCTATCACAACTCTGTAAATTTTGGACTTGATCTTATCCATGTCTGAATAACTTCATAGTCAGGCAGAGTGTTCTCATATCCTTATCCATCTGTCCATTCTGTCCAAACCAGCTCTGTCTGAAAAAATGTTTTCAAGCTCCACCTTAAAAACAGTTTTCTGACTCTCTTCATCTGCCCACCTCTCTTTGGAAACTGTCCAAAAACCTCACCACTGTAAGGGTTAGGAATTTTCCTGTCATCTCCAAATTCCATTTATCCATTGCCAATTTATACTGTTATCTTTTTAGGTAAAATTTGCCTTTCTGAGCTTAAAAAACATTGTCCTCCTTTGTGCTTAACTGACTGATGCAGTTACCGAGAATAATCATCTCCACTCCTAGCATTTGCTCTGCAAGGCTGAATAAATCAAACTGGTTTACAATCATTTTCTGTGAAGAACTTTTACTTCCTCAACAACCTAGAAACTCTTTATCTGTTCCAGAAGAAATTCATCTTTTGTGAACAGGAGTGACTAAAACCAGACACACTTCCAAAAAGAATCCTCAACAGTTTGGTACAGAACGGCACTAATGCTTCCTTATTTCTGCTGGATGTATGACAGGTCTGCTGATATATCCTGGCATACAATTCGACATTTCCATCACCTTTTCATGTTTTTTCAAAACTCTTTGTTTCACAAAACTGCACTTTAAATCTCAGAGGAGTATGTTCATGCACAACATTTCTGATCCCTTTTAATTCCAAGAAAAGACAATCTTCATCAGAAAAAGTTCAGATCTACATCTAGGCACAAATACTTTGGAATCTATGTTCAAAAGTTGTTTTTAATTGGATCTATCTTTTCTTTGGAGTAAGCTACAAAAAAGACTCCAACTAGAGTTCTGACATTTTTCGTTTGGGACTAATTTATATTGATGCAAAAATACAAAGCAATTGAATAGCACAACTACATCAGATGTTCTCCAAATCAGTTTCTAAATACAGTTCTTTTTCAGAAACAGTCAAGAGAAGCAGAATGTTCTCCATCTCCCTGGACTGGTTTACCCACTCTATCCATTCATCCCTCTGATGTTCTGAGTAAAGCAAATACAAGAGCATTTTCTTCTCTGAATTCCCCTCATGCTTTTTGCAATCCTGCTACAATGCAAAAGATCCTGCAAAACCAGTGTGGTTTGTCAGCCAGATTTGACACCAGCCTTGGCCTCTCTTCTCTCAAGTGGCTCTTGAAATCCAACAAGAAGATGACTCAAGTGCTGCTGGAAGGAGGGAGGGTATAGTGATGCCATTCACATCATATTCCATATAATTTCTGAAGAACTCACAGAAAATGGCACCTAATAATGTCTTCACCATCAGCTTTAACCAGCTCCTCTCTGGATCATGACGAAGTTCAATCTTTACTAAACAGATCTTGTCAGGTATTTTATATTAGTTTGCATGGGGTTTTTTCCACTGGATGTCTTAAGTTATTCCTTCTACTGTGGAAATAATTTGATTTTGAGCCAGGTTTTCAGCCAAGATAAGTCCGTGCATCTCTGAAGTCAGTTCACACCACCTGATGAGCTTTCCTTCAGCAGACAGATGTGGTTTTTTATCCCCATTGTTTCTTTAAGACAAGAAACAAACTCTTTACACTATCTATCTTTGTATTTCAGGTCAAATCCAGGACACCAGCAGCAAATTATGTAAGTTAATTTAAGCACTGAATTGGTTGCATTTAGGAAAACTAAACACAAAATGTATGTACTAAAAAAACCACACAGGGCCTGGCTACAAATAAGCTAAAATCTCAGTTAAAAAAAAATGCCAAGAGTTCATTTTCAAAATCAGTTTGCAAATGTGTGCCAAATTTAGCTATCTACAAGATGACAATAATGATTCCGACATCACACAGCAGTTTGAAATTCAGAAAACACAACCTAATGCTAGGTATTAATACGTAATTTTTTTTCATGTAAACATAGGACAGTCCTTAACCATTGTAACAAAATTGCACTGAAGTGTTGGAGACTATGCTTTCATAGAATTCGTTTTAATTTAGATTCTCCCCAAGTCTCCTTTTAGCTCTGCTCTATTTTGCAGAGGTATGTTCCATATTGATTCGTCTTTGCTTAGGTACGTGGGGTTTTTTTTCTGAATGAGAGATTTTCCAGGTGTTCTGTACATTCAAAATTGGCCTTTGAAGCAATCCAGTATAATTTCAGCTATATTAATTCAATCCACTTGCTATCCTTGAAACAATTTTTGACTTTGCAGAAACCAGCGTTTGCATCTAATGTAGCAAGTATTCTAAATTGCCCTTAAGTGCTTAAAAATTAGTTTCAGACTGTATCTGGCATCCATTTGTCACGTAAATGCAGTGAATATAAGGCTTTTATCAGCAACATCCAACATATCTGAAAGCCACAGACGAACTGTCAAATGGCAACAAATTTTGTTTGAATCTAACCTAAGTAAGATTTGAAATACAGGAACGTGTTGCAGCCAGTTAACAACCTAGGAAGCAAGATAGTTTGCTTCACAAGTATGGCAAGGCATATCTCCCAGTATGGGGGGTGTATGTGTATATACATATATGTATGTATACACACACACACACATATATATCACACCTGGATGATGAGTCTCCATTTCAATCCCACCACATTAAAGCCAGAGCAGAGTTCTATGATGCAATGAAGCTGAACAGACACATACTGGTGGTGTGTGTGTGCAGGCCTTAAGTCTGAACCCCTGAATGATTGAACAGGGAAAAACTTCTACTGAAGTAAAAAGAACAATGTCAGATTAATCCTAATGCTTTCTACCCCTAAATACAGGTGCCATTACACTAATTTTCCAAATGCAAAGCTACAATACTTAATTTTAAGCACTTACAACTAAAGTAAATAATTACTTAAAAATCTGATTTTCATCACACAAGAATTGTGGCTTCCACTGAAGACAGTTATGGTCAAAAGCATTCAGGCTTAGATCAGGTATAATAGTAATAATAATTATAGTATTTAAGTACATAAGTCTTATTATGTCTCTTAGTTTTTGAATTTACTCAGTTTGCAGACAAATATCTAAATAGGTGCTAATGCTTCTGCATGTGTGAAACGAATGGAGAGGCATGTTCCTTTCCTCACCTTCAAACTTCATACCCTTTCTACCCTGCCACAGCTTCAATAATGCCTATGACAGTTGAAAAATACATGTGAAAGCCTCCTAGTTCCTTTTTAAGGGTCTACCAAGATCTCTATATGTAGTTCTCACTGTCACTACCTCTTGGTACTCACTAACTTTCTTCAAAGAAAGTTAGGAGTGAATTTGATCTCCACCTTTCTGATGCAAAATAATTTGGAGATAAGAGGTATTACACTGTTGCCTTTTAGAGGATTACCTTTTGTAAAAAGGCATTGAAAATACTTTGAAAGAAAGAGATCTTTTCCTTCACCTTAAATTTTACATGGCAAGTGAAGATCTTCGATTGTGGGTAGGCAAAGCAGAAGGTAAGGCTCTCTGGTTCATTTAATGAATTTCACATAATCACATCAGAAGCCTGTACAGAAGCAGAATTAACCAGGAATGGTTCTTTAGAAAAACTCCTTGAAACTAAGCAATTATTTGAAAAATTGGCCCAAACCCTCTTGCATTTATGCCAGTTTAAATGTGATGCAAATTCACTAGCTTCTGTAGCATTTTCAGATCACAGCCATAGCAAGAACCAAACCCAATCTTCTTATTCCCAGCTCATAAGCAACAAGAATTCAGCCTGAGGTTTATGAAATCACTTCCGTACCACATATCCCTCCATTCTTCCTCTGCTTCATTTGCTGAACAAATGCAAAAAATCACTTTCTGTGAAAAAGCTGCAGTAATGGAATTATAGCTGTGAAGGTAACCTTTGCCCATTCCAATTCCAGTCCACAGCAAACTGCTGACTGCTGTCCCAGAGAGCTGCACTCTAGAGTGGCCCAGCAGCAATCTCATTGACTTTGGATTCCTGCAGGAGTAGGACACCATTCCCTCTCACCTGGATCTCCCTTGCATGTGCCTGGGCTGCTTTTCTGCCTTTTCAATTGGATATTAAGCCAATTATCATATATCATCCAATAATTACATGAGGTTACATTATTTTTAGATATATTATTAATCTACTGGGGGGGTGTTAAAAAAAAGGAAGATAAAAGAATTAAAGAGGAAATAAAATTCTCCCTCAATGGTCCCATGCAATTTTCACAGTTAAACACTGCATGGCATAATGTTGCCTCTCACAGGCTACAAGGATGAAGCTCAAAGAGTAATGAGAATAAGGAACCAAGAGGCATGGCTCAGTCAGGATTTCTGGTTTCTGCTGCCAGTTCCAAAAGAATGCACTGACTAATTAGTACAACACATGTTGTTCCTGTGCTGCTGGTTAAAGAGATAACAATATTTCCCCCCTCTCTAAGGGCATGTCAAGAGGATCAGGTAGCCACAGAGCTGCAGCCAAAAGATTGCACTGCATTTCCTTCATCCTCTCTCCCTACAGCTTCCATGTGCACTGAAGCGCAAACGTGCCTAGCTCTAAACTCTATTCTTTCATTAAAACAGAGGGAATGCAGGTAAGGATCCCCATACATCCTGCTTACACAGGTTTTAGCACAGTTGAATGGCTCTGGGAACAATTCCGCATCTCTGTAAGGTTGTAGTCAGAAGGCTGAGCTGGGCACTGCAGAGAGAATGCACACACATATTACAGTCAAAGAGAGGGTCAGGCTCAAGTCAAATCCTGCTCTGGATTTCAAACTCACACTAGACTCTGGAGAGACTGCTTTTCAGAACTGAGAACCTGCCCTTAGAGAGGGTGAATACCAGTAATGGTATCAGAAGCAATGAGCTGAGGTGACTGTTTGCTATTTTCTCAGGAACTAGAGAGAAAAGAACAAAACAGAAATGAAAGATAGGGAGGAAGAGAGGACAATATAGGCAGCAAACACTCATCCACTTCAAAATTACCAGAAAGGCAAGATATTTGGGAAAATCCTACAAAAACATACTATGCTGTCAGCAAGAAAGGGCTGCTGCAGAGCGGGATCAGCAAACAGCCTTATTCTTAAGGCCCAGGGATTCTGAATTTTAGAGAGTTTAAGCAGACACATGATACTGGTGCAGGAGTGGAGTATTATGTCCGGTTCACTCTAAACATGTGTGAGTCTTAATACTGCTTTCATTGTCTTGATGCTATTTATGACATAAGCACTGTAAGAAAGACATTTAATATGCAGAGCACACATACAGTCCCCTTACTAACACAAAATAGCACAGGCATTCCCCTCTAAGAGCAGCCTGCTTTACAGATCCAGCACAGCACAACACCACATTGTCACTCCCATGCCATTCGTCCCTCCAGTCATTATCAGACAAACAGTAATGCATACAGTAAATGAGCACAGGCTGAAGGGCTAAATGCCTCTCACTGCTTTCAAGAAATTATTAGTGTATTATGTACCCAGCTTCCCTACTTGAACTGTCTCTGTCTATCTTTGGGAGCCCAACAAACCAAATCATACCCTAAGGATGTTTAACTTCCTCTACATACTGCCTCTTCTTGCTAAGCCAGCCAAATGTGAGGTTGTCCTGCTTTCAGTATGTGACAGACCAAATTCAGACACAACTGGCCAAGTTCAAGCAAGGTATATGCCATGCTCTCCAAAGAAGATGATTAAAATTTAAGGAAACGTAAGTTGAGTCGTCTTAAATCATGGAAATGGGGCAATGCTGTAAAAGTAAAAGGGGAAAAAATTATTTTGAGCATATCTTGGAAAAAGGTCTGGGACACATTCATAATGGCACGATATTCCTCAAGGGTGTTTTCTTAAAGGATATGCAAACTGGCGCTAGCCACAAAGCAGCAGGCTGAGAAGGACTGTGGGAGGGAGCAAGAGAAATTTGGGACAAGAGAGGGTGGTCTAAAGCAGTCATGTGCTAGAAGGCTGAAAATAAATCAGCTCACGAAACTCACATAGGTTGTTATGTAACAGTGCGTGAGACGCACAAGTATCCTCAGATCTGGTCATCAGTATCAGCAGCAAAGGCAGAAAAGAACCTTTTGGCATTCAATGTATCTACTGTTGTACAACTGCTTTCTGTTTGTTTCTTAGGAGGAGACTAGAAATATGATAATGTTGTATTTATTTATACCTGTATTTATTTTAAATTGTATAAAGGCAACCTATTTGTAAAGGAACAAAGTGCAATTTCACTACCCTTAAGTGTAATTAATTAATTTCCTTGAGCTGTTATAAATGTGGCCAAGACACCCCTGGCTCTTTTCTAGCTATTGGCTGATACATTGTACTGCAACTGTACTACTGTTTTCAAGAGTCAGGTAGAGTTTGGTCTTCAAGTGTGTCTACTTACACTTTCTGTCTCTACAACGAGCAAGCTCATGGCAAACATATGACAGACATGCGCTTTGATCACTCTACTGTTCTCCCCACAAAACGCCTCTTCGGTAACACTGAAAACCTCTTTGGCCTCCTAGAGGCTCCACGAAAAAAATCCATCCATATCCTTAGTGTGTTTCTTTCCGTGACATATCTTCATTTTGCATAGTATGTCAGGTTCCTCTCTCTCCAGCTGTTATTCATATTTCAGAAAGCTGCTGGGACTGAGATAGGAACACCGGAACTTACTTCACCTAAGTTGAGATCCAAAACTGGCAAAAAGGGTACAAGAAGAGGCCAAATAGTGTTTCACTGCTAGGCTGCTGGCCTTTTGTTGGTCCAGGGCAGGAGCAAACAAAAGTGAATCATGTCTGCTGGTGGTTCAGTACCCTTCTGACATGAGTTTCTTGGATACAGATCTGATTTTTTTAAAGAAAGTATCAACTCAGGAAAGCCAACAAATACTGTTCTCCAACAACACCCTAAAAGCAAGGAGTCTTTGGGGAATACCTCAACAACAAATACAGGCAATGACTGCGCAAGAGAGATTCTCTTCCTGGCTATATAGATGAGCTCTCCAAGCCAGCACAAGCATATGTGAGTTGCTTAAGCTACCATCACTGCATGCATATGGTGTAAGTAACAAGAGAAGCTGGCAGACAGGCTATCAATTTACCATTGTAGCCATGTTCAATCAATTCAATTCAACAACTCAGCACTTTCCCCAAGTATAGCGACATACTACATATCCAAACTAATATAGCCATATTAAAATTCCTCTAAAGGCTCTAGCTAAAGGGCTAGTTTCCCTTGAACTGGAATCAAAGATATGATGAGAAAATGTACAATTTTTTTATTACCAATTATGAGGGTATTCATGCAGCACTACTTAAATATTATCTTCTAAAACTGATAAAAAGGGCAATGTAAGGGGGAGTTCTTCAGAGAGCAGGAGACCAGACAAGTAAAGCTCTTAATTACAAGGCAATACCCAAGAACTTAAAGATCATACCCAGACTAAACTCTGTCCTTTATACCAATATTCATCCCCCTAATATACATCCCTTAAAAAAAGTCAACACATCATAATTCTCTATCATATTTTCAAAGAATTTTAAGAACATTTCATGCACCAGTTAGTTCAAAGATACTGTGATACATTAAAAGTTCAAAGCTGCAGCTTCTCTCTTTCCTTTTGTACCTCATTTTAAGAAGGAAAAGTTGCATGCAATTTAATATTCCTCTTCTCCAAGGGTTTGTACTTGTTGCTCTTACCCCAAGACTGTTATAGAAACTCCTTTAACACAGAGAAGAAACAACAGTATATACTGTACTCATGGTAGTGAAACAGACCAATCACATGTTTGAAAGAATATGGGAAAATTCAGAGTCCTACACGCACAGAGGAGCACAGGTCAATCACCCCCAGCCACCTGCAGCTTCTCCCAGTTAGCCACCATCACCTATCTAGACAGCATCACGGTGGGTACACTACTATTGTGAGAGAAAACATGAGCAGGTGGTGCACTACTACCTCTAATTCATCATCTTACCCAGTGACATATAAAAAGCAGTGAAACATAAAGTGCTATTAGACCTGAAAAGCTGCCATAATTGCAATAGCATTGCTAACTAACCATTCAGCCCCATGTTCTGAGTAATTAGGGCAATGGTTTATGACCAGCACTTGGTGGCATTACGAAAATGTAACAGGAGATTGAGCGTGACGGGTGGGTTGGTAAAGAGGAGGAGGAGGAGGAGGAGATGTAATTTACAGCTTTGAGGAATCACCTGTTAAAAAACATGTGTCCATCTTTACCAAAAAGGAAAAAGTACCTCCATACCCTATGGATAAGGAAAGGGCATTCAAGACAATGACACGGTGACAGTCTTTTACAAGAATGTTTTTGACTTTTTTTTCCCTCCACATATGGATTATGTGATTTTGCTCTGACAAGTCAGCAGGAAAAAGAAAAATCTAGCAGGCAGGCTTTTGCAAGATAAATTCTGTATGCTTAAATGATTTGAGAAAGATGTTACCTTACTTTCTCTTAGAATGAAAAGGCTGATGTAAGGCACCTACACTGCAGCTCTACACACAGTAGGAGGGGACTGGAGGAGTTTAGATAATGCAAAGAAAAATACCACGGAGGGAGGAGAAGCTCTTGCTTCTTGCCCTCCAGTGTTAGGCTTCAACAGTGAAGATTCTGCAGAAGAGGCAAAAGATAGATATGCATGACTTGTTTTTTCACGGCCATGAAGAAATCTACCCTGAACTCTAGCACAACTCAAGCTAACTTTCTTGCTTTAATTCCTATCTGAAGTCCAATAGCAGTGTCCAAAATACAGAATTCCTTCTTTTTTTCTTTTTAATTCTTTCAATGGGGGTGGGAGAGGGGATTTTTGATGGAAAATTGCCAGCAGTGATGGCTTTCTCTTACTGTAGAAAACTGAAATGTGCAGACTATTACATGTCTACATTTGTCTAGCTTAAAGTTCCAGCCACATAATCATGTCACTTAAAAATTTAAAAGCTCTCTTATTAAATGACTGTTTACCGCTGTAGGTAACTGTAGATTTTTACTGCCACCCCTCCATCCTATATAATCACAGAATCATTTAGGTTGGAAAAGACCTTTAAGACCATCGAGTCCAAATGTAATTTAACACTGCCAAGTCCACCACTAAACCCTGTCCTTGAACACCACATCTACACATCTTTTCAGTATCTTCAGGGATGATGACTCTACCACTTTCCTGTTCCAATGCTTGATCCTTTCCATGAAGAAATTTTTCCCAATATCCAATCTAAACCTCCCCTGTCACAACTCAAGGCCATTTCCTCTTGTCCTATCACTTGTTTACTTGAGAGACTGACACCCACCTCACTACGACCTTCTTTGAAGTAGTTGCAGGGAAGAACAAGGTCTCCCCTGTCTCTTCCTTTTCAGGTAAATCTCATCTCTCATCTCTCACTGATAAATTTTTCAATCCTTTTACCAATTATTATATTTAAGAACTATCTCTCCTCTAAGGTAATAGCAGCTGTATGCATAAGAAATGCGTATCGCTCACAGTCATACCAAGACTAAATACATTTGTTCCTACTCAGTACTGTCCTTTAACATATCCAGAGAGTGATTTAGTCCTTTGGCCACCATATTACCCTGAGAACTCATTTTTATCTGAGTAACAGACATGGTCCTGAAGTCTTTAGCAAAAATCAGTGCTTCCTAACTCTATAAGGATGCCTTACATACTCTGTTTTAAAACTGATGCATTTCAAAACAGACACTTTAAAATGCATCTTGTTCAGCTGCCCTCAGCTCATAATACAATTCAGTCTATCAGTGACAATTCATCTCTGAATGTCTGGACTACCCTCTGTTTGAGCCATTCAGTGCCAGGTGGTCTGTGAAAAGGACTCAGAAGACACCATTTTCCTTTACATATGTTTTTCCTCTCCAAACAGCTGTTTAAGGCACAACTGTACATTCTTATTCATTCAGAGGACGTTGCAATACAGGTGGCAGTGGCATTGTGAAGAAGAGAAAATAAGCCAACTCTGTCGGATAAGGCATAAAGAAAGGGTCATGTTGGGAGACCAGCTCAGCAGAAGAAAGCTGGGATATATGAGTGAAGCAGGAATGACCCTTCTCCACATTTCAGATCATCCCATCTGTGGGGCTAGATGCCTCTCTATATCTGAAACAAAAAGCTCTGAGACTGATATTGCTGTTCCAGGGCCTGCAGTGAGGGTACATGGCAAGGGGGTGTTAATGGGGAGAAATATACCGGACTACCATGCACGGAGAAATAAGACTGAATAACCTATATTTTCCTGATAGGAATTTGATTTTTCATGGAGAAAAATCTAAATTGACTGTCTTTCGGGTTTTTTTGGTTGTTACCAAAAAAACCAAAAGTTTTTTTGGTAACAAAGTCAGCAGATTCTGATAGGGGAAAGCAGAGGCTTTTTTTCCTGCTGAAGAAAATATCCTTTTCGAATGGGAAGAAGCTTCTATAGCCTCGTCCCACCTGCCACACGGTGGTGCATGCCACATAACATCATGCCTGGGGAAACTGGCAAAGATAATAATATTTCTTCTGAACCCTTGACGGTGGAAAAAGAAAAAGGGCACTTGGTCCTTCCCGTGTTCTCTTTGAGCTGTCACAGAGATGTGCTGCACCCATAAAACAAGGCAGGGGCTGCTGAGGAATTCACAGCTCCAAGGGAGCTTGTTTAGCTTGTTTCCATCCTCCAAAAGTCAAAGGCCTACAGGAAGTATTGTGGTAAGCACAACAGCAAGACCAGAGAGGGAAAAAGTGTGTTTCTAGATTTATAGCCATTTGTTCTGAGCCAACTGACAGAATCCTAAGTGGGAGGGTGAGGAGCATAGGGTGCAAAATTAGCCTGCATTTAAATAAGAGACATGTGGGTTTGGAACCCCTCCCTCCTCTGTTTAAACAGCCCAGTGCTGCCATGAACAAAGCCTAAGAAGATTATGGTCTGTGAGGATAATCTCAGCTCTCTAGTGCTGTCTCGGCTTCAGAAACACAGCATTCCAGTTTTCTCGCAGGGTCATTTCTATCCTTTCCCTTCAGCTCCTGTATGCTTCTCCAGCTACTCTCTGATTTCTGGGGTGAACTTTTTTAACGTTATAATTATCAAGGCTCCTCAGATTTTCCTGCCATTCAGGCTTGAGAGAGAGAGATTCCTCACCTGAAGGTAACAAGATTAGGTGTCAAGCAACTTTCTCAGCAATCTAGGTATCCCTTTGGAAAGCAGAGGAGCAGCATTCCTCATGTGCATGAGGAGCCAGCAGTCCAGAGCGCCTCATCGTCCACCCAAACACATTATCTCATCTGAGCATTAAATAATGCAAAAAATATTCCAGCAGCTGAAATATTGAGGAAGTGGTAATGGTGCTGTCACTTTGGCAGAATGTGCAAATATTGGTGCAGATGGATAGCATTTGTGAAGAAGATGAGCAAGATGAGAGAGGACCCCTTTGATCTGCCCTGCGCAGTTCCCATCGTGGCTGAGAGTGCACAGCTCTCTGCCAGTCAGGGACAGATGTTCCCATCCTGGCACACCCTTTCCCACTCTCAGGCAGGCTCTCTTGCTTTCCCTGCTGCAAGAGCGCAGAACGGCTTGCCTGGCAGGCACTGTGCACCAACTTTAAACATGCTGAAGCCTGAAGAGTGGCATCTGTTTATGCTAGGTTTAAATTTGCTCCACACCTGCCAGAAGACTGGAGAATATGCTGTGTAGGGTTTTCACCTGCTTTAAACAAGTAAAACAGGTAAATGAATGTCAGAGATATTTTACACATCTGAAAATGCTGTGCATAATATGCCTTGGTTGCAAATGTTGTTCCTGTATTTTGGGGTACATGTTGCCTCATTTACATCTACTAGTTGTATACAAAACAGAAGCACAACTACCAAGAGAACTGAAGAACATGCAGGAAGAATAACTGGGAAAAAAAGCAACACAAGAACCAAGAGTCAAAACACTGTTAAGAGCTGCAGCCCTTTCCTAAGGTAGGGTCAGAGGTACCTGGAAGCTCATTGCACAGGACAGTCACCAATCTCTTGACTTCTCTGTGCCAAGACCACAGGATCAATCTTGTCCAACACCTGGATGTCATAAATGCAATAAACAGCCTCAGAATGCACCTTTTTCCTCTGATCCAATGAAGGTTAGTCTGCATTGTACCTGGTCTTACTATGCCACCTTAGTCCTTCATTTGGGCTGTGGACATAGAACCCTGGCACTGACGTGAAAGCAACACAGCAAATAACCAACATCACATAAATAACCAAAATGACTGTAATTGTTCTTTGTGGTACCAAGTCCTGCAGTGTTGACACCAAACAAATTCCTTTGACTTCTATGTGTGTTTGGCCTGATTATGGATTATCTGAATTAGCCTGTATACCGCAGGCTACAAAGCAAGTAGAGGATCAGAGGAAGAAAACAAACATGAACTACTCTCAAGTTCACCCTTAGGCTTAAGAAAGATGGAAACAAGTCAGTACAGTGCCTCATTCCATCGTAGTTCCACTGATTTGGAGATGCTGCATCAATACTTGCCAGAGTCTTTCATATCACAGCTCAAGATGGGAAATCCCAATCCTCAGTAAACCCAAATAAATGCCCAAATTAATTTAAAAAACAAATGCTGAAATAAATCCACTCATTCTAATTCAATTTCTTTTTCACTGACATGTTGTAAAGCCCAGCCAGGAGTACACCTGCTGCATGAAAACCTCAAGGGCATTTTACAAGATTTCCCTCAATCTCAACAAAAATGGCCAAAAAATTATCCTCGTGTTACAAAGCATAATTTCTTAAAACACATTAGAAAGCTCTGAAGGATGCAATACAGTCTCTATAGTCAAGAACTTTCAATCCAAAGTACTTCCATGAGGTACTTCCATACACACAGTACAACTGATCACAGCCATCCTGAGGTGGCAGGTAGTAGCTGCACGTGGTACAAAGCAGTGAAAAAGGGATCATATATCGACATGCTTCTGAAATGCTGTAAGGACATTCAATGTCCTTTCAGATCACACAGTTGCTCTGGGTGTAAAGACACAGACACAGTAAGCCCCTCAAGGTCCATCTCCTCCTGGAAGTCCAACATGCCAGGCAAGGAGCCAGCTAAACCACTTCTTTCCGTAAACGTCCTGAGGCTTCCTGATGCACAAGCTCCTAGTGGCTGGATGCCTCTGCCACGGATCAGCTCCCCAGTGCAAGCCTTTCATTTTCTTCCTGCAGCAATCCAGCTCTGAAGTCTCATGTCAGGCTGATCATGAAAAAGGATCATCAGGGTGAAGTCTAACATCACTTGGTGATATTTGACATGAGCATGTGCATATGTGTATATAATTCTCCCTGCTGAGAATCCTGATCCCCCAGGCCCCACAGCCACACCAGCAAAGGAAGAACAACACCCTAGCTAAGTAAGGAGAGAAGTACTAAAATGACATACACTTTGCATTTTTTATGAGGATTGTCTCCAAAGCGTCTCTGTACCTCAGCAAAACCCTCACCACTGCCTGAAAAACCATCTTGTTTCTCTTAGGTGATTAGGAATTCTTATTCTTGCTTTTCTCCTCTCCTCCCTGCCTATTCCTGTGTCCTTGGTGTTAGTGTGTCCAGACAGCAGCAGCTCTGTGGTGTTCTCCTGTCTTTCCCAAACACCGACTGCTACTTGTGCTGTCAGTCACCTACAACTACCGCTTCTCCTGCACCACTCACTCCGGGCAGTCAGGAATGTAAATTTTTGCCAGGCTCACTGTCTCCCGCCCCACCACCCCTGCCAAGAAAAAGGAGCATGCACAAGGCCCTGGGGAGCTTCCATGCTCCCAAGTCCATGTCTGTACCCTAAGTCTGTCCCAAATCCAAACTGGGGCAAGAAGTCAGTATATATCATACAACACTCGGTATATACCCTCCCACTTAACATCCTAGTTTTCATGAATGGAAACCTGGAAAAATGAGAGAGTGCAGAGGTGCCACATGATCTTATCCTGCTAAAAGATTCAGAGGACTGGGAGACCAATACTTCATGGTGAAACACAGTATACATGCAGAGTAAATTTAGCTACAGCCTGACATTCTTGCTTTCCTGCTTGTAAACAGAGATAATTGTGCTTTCCTAATTAGTGCATGAGTGTTGAGAATAAACATCAAAATTCTTGAGGCACATCTTAGCATAAGAACAAAACTCACAGAGGCAAAAACATCTACAGAGGCCACAGCAAAGCTCTGCTTAGCTTACAGAGGATATGTTCAGGGAAGGCTGATTGCTTCCCAAATGGAATAAAACCATCTTAAAGCCATAAAACTTCCAGAGTACATCCAACATTACCAGACAGACGCTCCCCTTCCTCCCACAAGCTCTTCTGACCTCTCTTTTTTCCTCTACTAGTCATCCTAATACATCTTAACAGCTCTATACTTTAAATATACTTGTATACTTTACTAATGCCAGTTCAACAAAGCTATCATTTCACTGTTTCCTCAAGGCATGCACAGCTCAGCCTCTTTCTTTCCTCCCAAAATCCAAGGTTTAAATTACTGTCTATGGCTGTACAGAGTGAAAGCTCTAGGTATACATCAAATAATTCAGAAGTAGAATAAGCAGCAGGAACTAAAACTGATTGACCTCTTAGTCCCTGAGCTCAGCCCTTTTGTTTTCCAAGCATTTGATGGAACAATAACTCACTCTTCATTCCAATCACAGTGAAACTTGCAGGTTCCTAAGCCAAACTCTTCATTCAAACAAAACTATCCCAAGGGTCAAAACAAAGAAGTCTGTGCTTGTTCTTCAAGTGAGATAACATGGCACTTGTATTTCTGTTCTCTTTGTAAAGGATTGCTAATGTTGCAGCAAATGCTGGCTTCTAACCTATACGGCAGCCTCACAGCAAAGTTTCAGTGAGCAAGTTGAATCCTTCTGGCAGGTTTATTCACTCATAAGGAATTCCTTTCATTATTTAGTAGAAATAAAGATATACCTTCATGAAAGGCTTCTGCTGCTCATGATGTTCACTTTCATATTTGATAGCTGAACAAACAGCTAGAGCCCTTTGCCTGTTAAACACCAGTGTGCAAGAGGGGTTCTCTTCTGAGGCTGCTTAATTTTCAGAAGAATATTGAGTTTTCATACGGTATTGGATGGATGATCCACCAGATTTTGCTTTCTACCTTTAAACTCCTCTAAGGGAGTAAAAAGAGCTTGCAGCACACTTGGCTCATCCAGCAAAGTGAGGCACTGCAGGGAGAGACTCCTGCCTGACCTCTACAGGCATTAAATAATGACTTGAGCTATGTGATTTGAATATCCCTCTGTTAGACCCTGAATATGCCTCTGACGCATATTCCTCTGTAAGGGCAGGGAGGCATCTGGGACTGTAAACCGGATTTCAGACACCCTCAACTTTAATTCTACATTAGACTAGGAGTGAAGATGTAGAGACCCTATATATGTCTTCCCTCTGCCCATACCTGCTCTCCTCTTACAACAGCACTAGCCCGCCACCATTTTCAAAGTCCCCAAAGGATTTGCCACTGAGCCTTGAGAGAGAGAGGTGGGAGTTATTGCATCCCTCCTCCTGCTCTAAGATGGCTGCACACAATCCAGCATCTTATAACAGCAACTTGTCACTATTTTGAGTGAATGTGTGAACTGGGTTCTGCTGCCCGGTGGCAATAGATGGTATAAAGACGTAGGTTTTGTTCACAGTACAAAATGATACTTCTTTCCACATGTCAGCCCTGTGTTACTGGCTGGCCCTTTAGTCCCACATTATTGAAGACTGTGAGAATTCAATGCTGATCATTTCCTTCCTGATTCTTCAGAGTCCTTTCACTAACAGTGAAGTAGCCTTCGCTAACTTATCTGTCCTCCAAGATAGACAATCCTTTTCAGTATCTCCCTCACTTATCATCTTCAACAGTTAGTGCGTCTCCTTTCCCCAGATTTTGCCAATTGTAAGAAAACCCAAAGCAGAATTATGTGCTCTGATTATGTCCAAGCCAGAAATTTTAAATGCAGAATTTGCTAGGGGAAATCATTGCAAAATAAACAGATGAATAAGATACTCCGTATTTCGCAAGCCTATAAAAAGCTGGGCTGGAACACAGTGGGCAGGAACCGAAGGGCTGAGTGCCAATCAGGATAGCTAAGGGGTCTGTTAATTTATCCCTCAAAGATTTCCTTCTCCCTTAGGTTGTAACTAATAACACAAACTCCTATCTAATGCTCCTAATGCTATTATGCTGGAAAGCCCAAACCCGAGGAGGGAAAAGGCAGTGTCTGGCAGCAGATGCCAGAAATCAGCCAAGATCAGAAGCAGAGCATGTCTTCTGGCTATATGTAAGAGATAAATGTGGATTTCATTTCCATCTGTATCCCCCATACTCTGCTCCCCTGAACCCTCCCAGTGCCTCCTCTTCTAAAACTCTGCTCTGTTCATGTTGAAATGATAATTGTTAATTTATTCTGGTTTTCTGGTTGCTGTGCTAACCCACAGCTTGTGCTGCTTGGTGTCTAAGCAGCTTGTCCTGGGGATATGGTTAAACCTGCCTTTGATCAGCATTTAATCCTTCAAGGTGCTCTAGGGGTTGCAGTTTAGTTTCTATATGAAAGAAATGAGAAAAGGCAGGAAGGAAGGAACAGGACTTTCACTCTTTCTTTCTTTTCACTCCAACCCCCCCATCTCCAAAAGAAACATTTACAAGGGACTGGGGTGGTTGTTACAGCGGGTGAAGGAGCTGCTCCATGGGCCTGGCCCAGAACTGATGACTCTGAGAAGTAGGAACCCTGGCCTTCAGAAGCCTAATGTTTCCGTCTCCACAGGTAGCCCAAAGACCCATGCAATTTTGTTTCTCAGCTAAATATAAGCTGCTTGTTAGGGAGAGCAGCTTATTCTCCCCTTCCTTCCTTCAAGCTTTCATCAGGGAGAACAAGTAGAGGTAGCATTTTAAACAGATGGGAGCTAAGGGAGTCTTTCAAAGTAAATAAATAAAAAGTAACTTGCAGTTCCTACACGCAGCCAAATATGAATGTCTAGATAAAGCCCTAACTGTGGGGTACAGCCATCTGCAGGAATGCAGAAGCTGCAGTAGGAAAACAAGGGGTGAAGCTGGGGAACAATTTGAGAAGGCAAGACTAGACTGGATGAGGGAAGGCAACTAATGCCAAACATCCCAGAGAAAGCTACTTAGAAAAGGATTCTGTTAATGCTCTGGGACAGCATCTCTAGGAAAACTCCACACCTAAAATCACTTAAAACTATGTGGTGGGATGTCCACATCAGTGTATTGCCATGGCACAGGACTTCCTCCAGTGGGGAAAATGTACCATCCATTCAAAGAGTTTACAAGCACTTGGCCCTTGGAAATTAAAGAGCAGCATGCTGTCCACTTGTACCCCACATTTTTGGCTTTAGACTCACGTAGAGGCCACAGAATGGTACTTCTCAACCTCTCTGTACACGGAGCTCAATCATCACAATGATACGGCACATACTTTTCTGTTGTTAGCTAGGTCATGTCAGCCAAGCTCTTGGCGTCACAGAAGTGAGATACAATACAGTTCCTCTGCCTAGCTAAGGTACTTCCAGAGTACTGATCAATGTAGTTGTCTAGGAAATGTATCATCAGGATATTAAAGTTGGTTACCATTCCCCAAGTGCTGTGGTAGGTTACTCAATTTGAGATTAAAGGTATAAATCCAAAAATAGATGAAACTGTAACAGGAGAACACTGCCACTGCTACCACCTATATATGGCTTGGTTTAGTAAACTTGGGATACACTGTAGCTCCTGGATTCTACTTGTTCTGCAATGGAATTGTTTTGCGCATCTGATAAGATGAGATGCTTCTTTTCTCTAGGCCTCAGTAATCTCATGATATTTAGTTTCCTTATGAAACTCGATTTTCAATGAAATGGAATTAATGATATTGTCCTACTTTGTAGGATACTTTTAGCTGGCTCTAGACATGAAAACAGCTGTGAAATTGCAAATAATAATTTATCTCATTTGCGCTTGCTTACAGCTACACTACTGTAACTCTTTGTATGCTCCTGTATTTCTGCTCTGTAACTGGAGATAGGAATTAGAATTTTAACCTGCCACTCATCACATAATAAAATGTGAGTTGCTCACCCCCAATATTTAGGAAAAAATTCTAGTAACTACATGTGATTTTGAAGTACCAAATAAACTTCACTGCTTGACTTAAATATCGTAAATCTTCATGCCATGACACCATACTAAAGGACTGCCAGCTGAATGTGCAGCAAACAAATGAAAATCCCTTAGCAGTTATATACGTGACTTGTTCAAATACCATATAGGAGAAACATTTTTCATCTGGTATGGAAAATAAATCAGAAACATGACAGCCCCAATTAGACATATGTTAAATTCTGTGAAACACCCCTTTTTATCACACTTAAAACATGTGGAAAATACTGATGATATAGGGTTAAACTGGTCTCCAGAAGAGCTTAAGCAGATTCCAGCGGTGACTATACAGACAGGAGGTCACTGACATCCTATGCTCTCTGCTCCATTGCTCTGAGCTGCCTCAGGGCAGGAGAGGAGCAGCCCCTTCCTTTTCTCTTCTGCTGCTCGAAGCCCTGCAGCCTTACAAGAACTCTTGGTTTCTCATCTCATGTTGTGCTCTGTAGCCCTAAAGAAAACATTACATTAGCAGTGCTGCAGAAAAAATCACTGCTACCCTTGGTGTGCTAGCAGAAAAAAATTGAGAGGCACTTGAAATAAAGAGTTAAATCAATTACAGAAACATGTCCCAATCCCTCTTAACTGAGCTTCAGCTATCCCTACCCATTTTTTTTCCTTCTCAGGCTTTTTCAATATAGAAAAAAATAAAGTGGGGGAAAAAAAAAGACAGCTAGCACAGCAGGAGCTACATGCTGATTAGAAAAATTTTGCTTTGTTGGGGTGCAGGTTTGGGGGCGGGAGCAAATGAACCAAATAAATGGTATTAACCTTTTAAACCTGGGAGTTTTAGCTACTGCATTAAAAATTTGACAGTGGTATCTTCTAATCCCAAAGCCCAAGTACAGCGTATTATCCAGAAGACTGCATTCCCACACTTGACACCTCCCGAAAAGCTTTCTGTCATGTGTGCCAGTTTTATCGGCTACCTGGAGGACTAAAAGAGAATTCACTCACTAATTCCCAACCTCAGAGCAATCTTGCTCTGCTCCTTGAATGGCAGGGTGAATAGGGCACTATCTTTAGAAAGCCTTTGCTTATTCAGTTACACCACCTTGCTTCGCTACCAGCCCTGAGTCCAAACCATATTACTGAGTAGAAGCAGCAAAAGCATTCACTGATGGTCTAATTCTGCTCTCCCTGCCTTGCCCTGAGGTGTGACTGCCTCTGATGTGGACCATGAAAGCTGATGAGCAGTTCACAAAGGCATGATGAAACACTGCAGGTCAAGACATGAGGAAAAAGTCAATATCAAAGTAAGCCTGCAGGAAGAATGTAAAGAGTTGGAGTAAAAATAACATAATTGGGACATAGCCAGAAATGAGGATTAGCACTAGACAACGTCAGTGACAATGAATGATGAGGATTCCCACTAGACAACGTCAGTGACAATGAATGATGAGGATTCCCAGTTGCATGTCTTACACCAAAAATATCTCCACAAGTAACAACCTGCTCCAAGAAGAGTGAGCTCAGCGCTAAAATGCTGGAAGTGCCAGATGAAATCTAGGTCCACATAGTGCAGTATGTGTCTATGGCAGTAGCCAGTGTCACACCCTGTGGTGAAAGGACAGCAAATCTTGCTGTAAGAGGGAATTGATGTTATCTAGTAGAAAAAATTATGCAGCTGGAATAAACAGGCAAAATATCAGACACAAAATCTTCTTCACGTCAAAAAACTAGTCTGTTACAAACCAGTTTTATCAGTGGTTTATTAACTTTGCTTCATTTACACACTAGCACCACTGCAGCCACAACATTATCAACTACAGTCTGCTCTAGTACATTTTGGGAATATGTGCTTCTGTATCTCCTAGGTCTCATCTTCATTTCTGGGCATAAGCCTTGAAACAGCATGTTTCTTATTTAGGGTGAAAGACCCGTCATGCTGCCTTGTCAATGGCCACTGTGTGGCACAGTCCCCAAAACCATGGTGAACAAACTTCTTGGTCCTCCACCAGAGGGATAAGGAAACATCACCCAGTTAAAAACAGAATTTGACAGATTTTGTATTATTACTATCAATGTTTAACAACTCCAGATCTCCTGCTCCTTTGTGGGTTCATCCATAAATGTAATATGGGGTCTGCAAGGAACATGATAACTGTCCTTTGATCTTGTCCTCTTTCGAGTTATAAAATAAGATTCCATATTAAGATTTAGGGCAAGGGACAACCTGCTTGGAGTTTTGGTGTAGCACAATAAACTGAATGCATTATTTTTCCAAGTCACAGCTTCCCTTCTGGATTCTGACAAGGAAAGACTGACACACCGGATAAACCAGGGAAGAAATTACCTCATATGCAATCTGTTACTTTCTCTCCTTCTCTTTTTTTAAGACACCTGAAGCAGATAAAAAACAGAGAGGGAGGGGGTCAGATCCCCACTGGGTGTAAGCTGGCATAGCTCTGCTGTAGTCACTGAGTAGAATGAGTCAATATATTGATACCTACTGAGAAGTTATCCTGTGTATCTTAAATATTAACACCAGAGTCAACACGAAGGAAAAGAGAAAGGGGCTTTCACCTCATTTGTTCAGAACTTTAGCCTAATGAATGTATAAGTTCCCTAATGAGCACACGCACACAGACACACACACACACGCTTGCTAAAATAAGCCTGGCTGAGTCAGAGAGGCACTGTAGGACCCATCTGCCCCTGCTGATCAACCTCCTCCTCCCATCCACCCACCTTCTGCCCCAGAATACGCCTTGCTCTGCTGCCACACTTCTGCGTCAGGCACAAAGTTCCCTGTGCAAGCAGAAGAAATAAAAATAATAGCCTAGGCAGGCTTCCAAAAGTCAATTATCTACCTGGGTTTTTTTTATTTACAAGGTAATTGGTCCACATTCTGCTATTACTGGTATCAACGCAAACCTGGAAGATTGCAGTTAAAGACAGCAGAACAGACCTAGGATAAAAACCAAGTACTCTCCTGCTGTATCTGAACTTAAAGCATAATTTGGTAGTATGTAGTATGCATTCTTGCTTCTTCTTGTGCACATTGTACTAGTTCATGAACACATTGTTTAACCCGGGGAAACACCAGAACTCTCCTTCATAAATGTATTTCAACCCAGATGACTTCACAAACAGAAGTGTCTAAAAATCGGATTTATAGGAAACCACAGCTGTGAGGCTGTTAGATGATGAGAAAAATCTTACGGTATTTAAACATATAACAGCCCAAAACAGAGAGTCCTGGATATATGTGTGAAGGTACCTTATACTTTTTGTATAGCTCTCTCTCTCTCTTAACTGCAGGAGCCAGTTAAAAAGACAATTTACATGCTCTGAAGGGCTGGGCTTTGCAGCCTGGAATGGGGAATGAAGAATAGCAGCAGCAGTGTCCTTTTCAGATCCCAGCACAAACCATACACCATAGGCGGGACCTATGCACTGCTCTCCACTGCAAAGTGAAGCTTTCCAAATTAGGTCCATTAGACTCAGTATTTGCCTCATATCTCTCTCCAGCACTGGCAGACTTTGAGAATTCTCAGCTGTGTCATGCAGCAACAGAAATAACCCAGTTTTGGTCTGCCCTGAAAATCTCGTGGCATGGATGTGGTTATTTCTAAAACCAAAGATGACTGTCATCAACAGCCTTTGGGGATTTCTGCTGGATTGGGCAAGTTTAATACCAGACATGCTGGGCAAAGGACTAAAATACTTTCACATTACATGTCAGGAATAAACACAAGGTGATTCAACTCAATCAACTCAATGCCTTCTTGTTCCTGTCACACCTGTAAATGCTACTGACTGTCATCTAGAGATATGCTTCTCTAGGACAAGCAATTTTCCCGTGGAAGGGAAGTTCATCACAGTTAGATATGAAGGACTATCCTATCCCTCCTCGTCCCCAGTCTCTGCTTTCTTTTGGCAGTGCTCTGGTGCCGATTTTCTTAGATAATACAGTTGCTTTAATGTTTTAAAACTAAAGACTTCTTAAATTGAAAAGTGGTGTTTTAAAAATGGCAGTATTTTAGTTTTCAACATTTTTCATTTTTACATTTTAAATGCTAATTCTATTATCAAAAATATGATTGGAACTGTTATCAAAATGGTTATAACTGTAGTAAACCCCCTTAGAACATAAAAACCAAATCTATTTTGAGCCCTGCAAAGAGAAAAAGCATCAAAACCTCTATATTGAAAGGGTAAGTTGAGAAACATTTTCCAGCCCAGCTCTGTAGAAAGGCAGGCAGTTAACTCACTCCTTGCTGCACTCTCTCTTTTCCATACTGAAATGTAAGAAACACAAGCACTGAAATGAGGGTAGCATTCATTTCCTTTCAACACAACACAGACTGAATTTTCCAGTCTACCATCCTACCTACAAATCTACCAAGCAGTCTTTCTAGGGGGCTAGCTACTCACTTGCCCACAATTTCATGTAAAAATTATGAACTATACAGGTTAAGGACAGTCTGAATGAACTGCTTTACTGGTGCTTTGCAAGAAGAGACACAGAATGCTAAGTGGTCCTGACCACATGTATACAACCACTGCTGCTACATGCACACACCAGTGGTAGCTGCTTGGGTCTCTAGCTATTTAGGCTGTAAGAAGAAAGACCAATGAATAGGAATTAGGGATCCTACTTGCCTTTTACCTCTAAAATGCCAGTGCTAGTGAATAGTTGCATGTGAAATCAACAACAACAGGTAGGGAGAAAATAAAATCCTTTTTGGAGACATGAATTACAATCTTTTTAAAGAGTAATGGTGCACAGATCTCCCTTTTGTTTAAATGCTCTCTGGGAGCACATCCTTACAGAGGTTCAGTGTAACAACTAAAAGGGTTGTCATGTTAAATGGAGCCAATGATGGCTAAATCTCAATCCCCAGTTAATCATTTGCTCTCCCCAGCATGGTAAAGCTGAGCATCCCAAATCTCCAGGACAGTTCTGCTAATGGAATAAGCAAAAAAAAGTCAACTGAGATGTTATCTGAGCCTGCCTGATGAGATTGCAGTTTGCAGACAACCCTGGCTTATCTTAGATGATGAACTATCGTGGATAAACAGAATGCATCAAGTCTGTTTCCCCAAGACCTTGACTTGCTGCTGGTAGGGGAATATGAATAACATCTAGGCAGCTCAATATAGATTAAATGAGGAACTGGATAAGATCATGGTGTTAATGAATATGCCCTTTAAAAATATCACCAAATACCTAGTCTGATAACCACACAATGCAAAGGATTATGCTTCTGGTATACATTATTTTAGGGCAGGCAAATTGAGGTTAAAATCAAGGACTAAATGTAGTATGTAGTTGCAAACATACATAAGGTTTTCTATGTGTCCCCTTACAATAGTACCTGACTTTTACATAATCAAAAGCTACTATCCATCTGAAAATTCCTTACAAAGCTGTGTCACTATCACAATTCTGACATAGAAGAGGAAACTGCAGCATTGGCTAGGATTCTAAAACTAGAACATGCAAGACACAGAAAAAGGTTCACAGACCCTGCTTTCCTCTGGATTCACAAACATCATGCATCAGTGATGTTAGCAAGAAATACTTTGGTAAGAAAGACATAGAAATCTTGCAAAATGAAGACTGAATGTTGTCCCACACATCTGTGATCTCATCAAAATTATTTATTCTGTTTGATAACTGCCACTGAGAAACAAATTTTAAAACACCTAGTTTAGGCAGGCAAATCGATAATGAGTAGAGACATGCAAGGAGTATTCATTTATGCAAATGAGACTGCATTATATGTGTCTGAACAAGTTATTGTAATGCATTGCATTAATGTACCAGATTGTTTATCCTGAACAATGTATTGCCTAAACAGTGACTTGTTTGGGCTTTAAATTTATTTAGCTTTAAACACTCAAAAAATATGGGTACCTAGCAGTCATGGTGGGATTGAGCCACAGTTCAGGCTTGCTCCAGTAGCAGGTTACAGAATGAAATTTCTTGGTGCAGAAGTAGTGCAGAAGTTCACTATGAAATCTTTTCATAACAGAATCAACGACACTTAAGCCCACTACTACAGCTGGGTTTGGAAAAACCTACAGCATTGGGATGTTACACAGTGGCAGTTAAAATAATACAGTGACCTTATAACTGATGTATGACTTTGCTCCACAGTCTGAATGCTTTTTCTCAGAATCTCACTGGCAGCAATTTCAATTTATAAATTCCTTTTCAATTAAAATCCCAGCTACAGAGTCATAATACAACAAACATTCAGTTTTAAGCCCAAAATTGTGCAAAGAAGGATGGTTTAGAATACTCACTTCCAGAGCCCTAGTCACCTACAGCTAAAGTCCAGAATTTTTTCTCATTCCTCCTGCTGTTCAAGCCACAATGTATCAAGTACAATAGAGATAACAGCAACTATTTTGGGAGCCTTCTAAATGGATTAATGCTCATGTAACGCGGGCTTTCAGAATGGTTCTAATGGCATAGATGTGAGTTTTTGTTTGGATTTGTGTACAAATCATTTTATGACTAGCATTGGTTAAGAATTTTCCACTGAAGGGTAATTCATCAGAAGTAAACTATTTTTAGGGATTGTTCTATATTCAGTTTTAAACAAGTTTAAGCATTTAACAATAAGGTTTCAAGTTCCATTAAAAACATATTTTGTTTGGAAAGCTTAATAAATAAATACTTCAAAAAGTTTACAAATGTGAAAGATTGAAACTTTTGTAATGATGTTGTTGTATCCATTATGATTAATAGTTACAAATGAGCAAGATTTGCCTTTAGTAGACGAACCAGTAGAGAAGGAAAAAATTCAAAACATAAGGCACATAAACCCTATTCAGATCTAAAAACGTAGCAACAGCTTTCAAAACTACATGCAGATTTATACCAATAGCTCTGAATTGAACACTGTAATCTAATAAATTAGTCAATTTGTGGCAAGAGTACTACTACCTGTAGATCCATGGGGAGTGGTACTAGCAATGGTAATAGGCTCTCTCCCTCGGTTGAACTAATTATTGCCTACACGATATGAAGAGTTCACGGGCAGCAGGACATAAGAAGAAATACAACATACAATAAATCATTATTGCTATCCTCAGCCCTTGATTTTTAGCAGTTACAAATTTTAGTTTCTAAGATCTTTCTTTGAAACTGTTTTGAAGGACTCCCTTGAGGATCAGGGCTAATAGGTTAGAGTGGTTATTTGTGAAAAATGTTCTCCCCCATTAACTGGATGTTTCTATATACTGAGTGTCTGTGTGAGTTTGCCATGGTACGTGGCAGTTTTCTGTTTTCTCCAGCTTTGATTCCACGAGGACCTTTGCAAGCACTGGATGACTTTGCAACATTGACTAATAGGTTGGACCATATATGTGTTAAATCCAGGGCTCTGGACTGTTTACTGTGAGTGACGTTTGACTATGGCAACTACAGAAATCAGGCAGTCTGTGGCTTGGTTTCATTAAATGAATTTTGTTTCTGGGGAGGAATTTGGCAAGAGTGTTGCAGAAGTAGTCTGAGGGTACAGGCATTGTAAGGAAGGAATGAGTTTTGGGAGAACATCTTTTAATGGTATTAGTTTTCCTGTAGAAGTTCAATGGTTTTCTGTTTAAATTCCTGCATATGGTGTTAAGCCACAAGCAGATGTATATAGTGGGTGTGTTTGTGCACAGAGAAAGGGTTTTATTACTGTTATTTTGCATCAGGTTCTTGGATGTTTCACAAAAGGATGTGACCAATCTCCCTCAAGCAGTAACTATTTAGAGAAGATACTTGGACTGATCTCCTCCGAATTCCTTGAACAGCCAGCTCAACATTTTCAGTTTTTGGGGGTTTTGTCCATATCAGAGATGGAAAAAAATAAAAAAATCTTGAGTAAAACAGATGAGACATTCTCTGTACCCTACTCTATTCACATCATACTTTACAACAACAAATGGAAGTCCTTTCTTCCCAGGTCGTAAGTTCTCTGGAAACCCTTTTCTGTGGCTGAGTCTGCCACAGAAGATCAACACAGGAGATCAATAAAGATTTTCATCTGAAGTTGGCACAATGTACAGCCAAGGCTGAAACTGGGATACTCAGGTCAGAGCTACGTCTATAGATAGGCAGGTACAGACTGTGACAGCAAGGGAACTGACGTGACCTGTAGCCAGCTGAAAGCACAGGGCCAGCACAACAGACTCTTCTTGAAGCCAAATGCCTTCTGCTTTGTAATGGTGAAAGTACGATCAGGCTGGTTATGTCTCCCAAGATTAAGAAATACTCGAGTAATTCAACTCCCCATTACCACCTGGGAGTTTCGAAGATGAAGAGGTGAAGCTCTGTATTTGTCTAGAGTGACAGCAGAAGGCAGGTCAAACCCTGCCCATACACACAAGTTGTTGTTTCCATATTCCTTGCTTAGACTGCTCTGCCTCTTTCCCTGTGGAATACTCTTATGTGAAAGCTGCTGTCTGGAAGATTTACATTAGTTTAGATGAAAACCCTGAATAGAAAGGACTTATTTCTATGCACCATGGACTGTAACTGAAACACTGTAAGTACATGGCAGCTGCTGCTTGACACTGGACACAACAGGCTTAATGTCACAGTTTGGAGGCAGAAGAGAAAACATTTCTGGCAGCATTTAACATGGCTGAGGTTTTATTACTAGACACAAATGCATACATAACCAGCTTTTCTGCAAAGTAATGTGTAGTCTCTCTCTCTTCTCTCTCACACACATCATACTTCTAGTCCTCAGAAATCCATGATGTGGGTTGCTATTAGGAAGAAAAAGAGGTCCAATCCTGTAATTCGTGTGCAGCAAGCCAAATATTTCAGGAAGATATGGACAAGCACTGTACCAACAATCTACCCACAAACCATAATTTTTTAAGAAAAAAAAGTATTTTAGACATATTAGACTCAAAGCACATGGATGGATTAATCATGATGGTCAATGCTTCCTGGTAGTGTCAAACTAATTATCCATGTGCCTCCCTTGTCTGTGTACGTATTTCAGCAAAGAAATCCTAGACAGAAACAAAACCATGCCACCACACAAGAGCAATGTGAAAAGTGCACTGGACCAGATGCCACCAGTGTCAGGCTGCACTGTCAGCACTGACTTTGTGCACAGCCACATTCAGATAACCTAAATTCTATTAACCTCCAAAGCCTCTTGGGTGCTTCCAATTAGGCACCCTGCTAACCTGGACTGAAGTGACAGAAAGCAGTAAACCCTGGGATTTCAGCAGAACTTGGTCTGTTTAAATGTGACAACAGTTTCTGACTCAGCAAACTGCTTTGCCTCTCCATGTCCCATTTTCTCATCTTAGAATAAGACACAATAATAACAAAAACTGGTTGCTTGCCCTCTATCAGTGCTGTGATGTTCTAAGAAGCTGCATAAAATGTTTTGAGATAGCAATTTAAAAATAGCTAAACAAAAAATTAGTAAAAGACTTACTAATACAGAATGGCACGTAAAAGTATTATCACCACAATGAAGCTGCAATGAGTCTCCTTCTCAATTCTTTACAGCTTAACGTGATCACCATTTGTGAGGTCAAAGAAAAAAAATACAACCCTCCCTTGGGATACACAATTAAGCATATCAAAGAGGTTATTTGTGTCCATCTGTAGCATCTGGCACTGGCCACAGTCAAGAGATAGAATACCAGACCAGATGGACCAGGCTGTATGGAAATTCTTATAATCTTCTGTGATTAATTTCTTCCTTCAGGTTGGATATGTCTCTTCAAATTGTGTATCAACATCTAACCAAAATTGGTGCTGACATATCACTGATTGTACTGTGAGTTTATCTGCAGCTCAGCATTCTGGGACAGTTTAGTCCCTTGCTTACCTCAACTCTAAAGCAGGATTTCTTTATCAGTGAATTTCTACATTCACTCACACATTTTCCAAGCCTTGTCCTCAGAGATTACTGACAGAGTCCATGACTCAACTGTAATTTGAACCAAAAATCTTTTTTACTTCCTGAATCTTTGCTACTGTAAGACTGTAGCCTACAAGACTGTAGACTATAAGACTGCAAATGATTTTCTAATAGTAAAGTCTTGTGCATGAACTTACAGAACCTAGGTTTGGATGCCAGAATCCTAAAACTTTCCCACACATTCTTTTGGAATGACTGGACGGTTTTTCTGTGATTCATGCAAAGACATGCAAAGCAAGGGTGATGCAAAACAGCAAAGATAGCAGAAATCTTGTCTCTTACAAGAGTCACCCATTGCATATTTTTATGTTTGAGGATTATTTAAGTAATAATAATCAACTGGTTTTAATACATATTTTATTTATAAATAATTTACTTTAAAAATAGTTATAAATCATTAGCACTGCACTATAAAATTATGACATCCCATTATTATAATACATCAGGGACTTTGTTGCCATAGTCAACTTCTTGACTAACTAGGCCTTCTGCAAGCATGGTCAGGTTTAGCTACATGAAGGCCAGGGACTGAATCATGCTCTCTAGAAGGTGCCCTTGAATCCAGGAATCCAAAAAGGTTATAGAAAAGGGTTGCTGTAGAATGGTTGCTCAGGCAGTGAAATGGGATAAAACAAAGAGCTCCTGCAGATATGACTGCTTTGTCTTTACATAGTATTTAGAGGAAAACAGTCTCCACACAGAGCTCCTAGCCCTTTCCTGAATCTGAACTCAGCTTCCCTATGGACATGAATTAAGCATCATCCTAAACTTCAGCAGAAATGTAAAAACCAGACACTGCTTCTGAAGAGAAGCAAGTTTCCCCAAGGAGAAATACTACACATACCCCTATGTACACACAGAGGGGTGCCCTGGCAAAAATGCCCGTTATTCAGACACTGCATTTGAAGAAACTGCTCCTCTTAGTCTTACTGTGTAACAGAGGAGCACAGACAGGGCAAGCACACACCCCGAGGCATCACTGCTGACTGCCATACAGCCCTGCCTTTACCTGGGCCTGTCCTAGTGACCTTCTTAGCAACACAAATAAAGCACTGCACAGCTCTCCCCTTGCTGAGCAGCAGCAGAATCCACCCTTTCTCCCTCCATAAAAAATGTGCCTTGAGTCTTTAGACTGATAGGTAATAAGCTAAATTTATTAATGTCTTGTTCTAGATATCGACAATAAGATTTCCAAAAACACATCGTTTAAAAAAAAAATAAATAAAAAAGAAAGCCAAATGAGTGATTCAATCATCAGAGTAACTGGACATACAAAACATATGGAATACTCTGAAGTCTAGATCCAAGGTCAAAAAAGTGTGTGACTAAAAGACCACTGTACATTGAACATCAGCAACATAGGGCTCTGGTGGACAAGATGCATATCCCACAGCCTTCTGCAGAGCACTTGAAACTCCTCAGCTCAGATGAAGACGAGCCAGGGCAGCCCTGTTTCTGAGGTCTAACACTGCTCCTTCCTGTCCTGTTTATTAAGTGCATTTTCTCCTCTAGCTTCAAATTGCCTGTGTCTTTTCTCGAGAACTACTTGGGTCTTTCATGGCTCTTCTAATGCTTCCCTCCACTACTTCTGATCAAAGAGAAAGAAAGGATGGGAATGAATTTACACTTCAGCTTAATTTCCATCTTCCTCCTCTTTTCTCCCTTCCCTCTTCTTTCCCTTGATTGCTGAAATCACCTCAAAAATTTTGTTCACAATTTTTGGTAAAATGAATTGATTGGATAGTTGCCGACAAAATCTAACTTGTGACAGAAGCAGAAGACAGCCAACAGAGAATGAAAGTAGAGGCTGGGGTGATACAGTCAGCTCTTTGGGTGACTGGTCTAAAAAATCCCCTCAGATTTCTAAAACCAGTGAAAAGAAATGCATGTCCATAATGCTCCTTGAAGCAGTAAATGAAACCATCACCAGTGGCAGAAACCGCTCGCACAAAGAAAGGACTGAAACAAAACAATGCATTTAACCACATAGCCCAAGCACTTCCAATGATTCTGACAATGTATTCTTAGGATGAAAATCAGTATTTCTTTGCAGAACTGGTTTCCTAAAAAGGCACCCATCCTTCTCAGGACATTACAGCGATGAATTCCCAGGATTTCTTCCAAAGAGAGTACTAGGACCCACAGCACTGTGAAGTTCCTTAAATTCCAAGGACCAAATATTCTGGCTTAAGTTTGAAAATACCTTTCCAGAACACTGGGAAAGAAAAGTAACAATATAGTTCTTTTGCTTTCATATGTGTTATGTCAGGATCTAACAAGATTTTAAAAAATCATCGTATTTTTGCACTACAGCATAGACAAACTGAATCACCTGGCAATGTATGATTCGCCATCCAGTATATCAAGGTAAGCCAGGAGCAGAGCTAGGGAAAATGTTTGGGAGTTCTTGTCCTCAGTTCTGTTCCATGCTGCTGCTGAGGAAAAACCTCTTCAGCACCTCTCATTAACAACTGGAATATGGCTTCACTGACATCAGTGGCAAAATTTCTCACTAAGGAATGCACAAAAGGCTCAGGTTTTGACAGTTTTTCAAACAGTCATCAAGTATTAATTATACCAGTAGGGGAGGCTGCTCATTTTGCCAGTGTATATTTCCTAATGACTAGACCAGGAAAAGTAGCCGAGTATATGGCTTGTTAAATAGAAATTAACCTGTCTGGAATAACAGTTAACCTGAATTGAAATAAGCTTTGATATACACCACTGGCAGAATTTGCCACCCTGCCATCGGAGCAGTTTGGTACCTTGATATTTGGTTACAAGGTATATTCTTTTTATACTAAGCAAATGCACATCAATTCTGAAGGACAGGCACCCACATCACCTTATTCTATTCCACCCTACTGCAATCCTGGCATGTTTGTGGTGCCTAGTGTCAGAAAAGTAAGTTACCAGGTAAATGCATGTTTGTAGGGCACAGACACTTTTTGTCTCCAGATTCTCTGCAGGAAAAAAAAAAAGTTTCAAAAGAAGTTAGTAAGAATTCTCTGCTCTGCTTCTCTTCTTCAAGCCTCTATAAGGTGCTGAATACATTTCTCAAGGAAAATTAATTTCTTTGTCTTTTCCTTGCCTCTAATGAACTGCCTCTGAATGCATGAGGGGACAGGAAGGAGAACAGGCTCCATGGTGAGATAATAAAAAGTGAAAAGGCATTCAAAGCCATCAGTATCTTCCAAACTTACTCTGACAGAAATATGCTGGACTGTAGACAGGGGAGCAAGATCAGGGAAACTTAGAATAGCTTTGGCATTCATTACTAAACTACAAAGAAAAGATGACATTGGGGGAGCAGGGGTCCTCCTGCAATCCTACAGAGACGTTACACAAGCACATGACTAGATGTAGGCCACATAAACTTAGGATTACACTAGGTCCTATCTAGGCCACCAGCATCCCTAAACACCATACTCAGTGAATATCAGTGAATGACAAACTCTTCTGTGAAAGCACAGAACATTGTAATTATCAGTAGCATAATCAGAATGTAAGAAAAGATGAGATGAGCTACCATTAGACAAGTAAATGAAGAACAAATAAAAGAAAGAGAAAAATGTCAGGTTTCTACCTACCGTTTCCACTTTCATCTCACCAGATACTAAAATATCCACAGTGCTTGTAAGTCAGGAAACATGCCTATATAACTGCAAGCTCCAAGACTCTTCAAAGTGAAACTCTCAGATGATCACCACAACTCAGAGAAGTTACAAAAGATGAAGGCTTTAATCCAATAAACATGGGGATTCCTAAGTGTTAAATGAGACAGTGAGAATCTTTCCAGAGTAGAAGCCAAGTAGAGACCTTGGCAGAACCCATTTTCTGTGTGTAGTCCAGTCAATGAAACAATCCAATAAAATTAATCAGGGCTTTTTTTTCTCTTTTTCTTTCTTTTTTTTTTTTTAAATTCTCTTCTTCAGAAACACTTAAATTCTTCAACAGTTTCTGATCTATTGTATCTATTATGTGTTCTCTCCCTCAACCACCCTGTAGTTGACTTCCCAACACTACTTGGGGAATGTCCATACTCTGCTGCTTTGTCCTAATGTTCGTGGTTGAAGTCTTTACCAGCAGTGGACATTTGTGCATTGAAACATTGGTAGCTGAGACAGCAAACCTGCAGAACCAGCTAGACAGAAATATTTTCAGACATCATCCCTGTAAAGTCTCCACTGGCTGGGGTTATTAAGCAAACCAGCTGGAGCAGGAGCAGCAGGCTCCTGTAACTGCAGGATCGAGCCATGACAGGAAGCCATGAAAACCCTCACCGGGCAGTGCAGCAGATGAGCAAAGAAACAAAGGGTTCACCAAATATGTCCAGAAAATCAGTTCTTGTCCTGGACCATGATGTTAAAGATCAAACTTTTGGGAAAAAAAACCCCAAATTTCATCTCCCCTCCCCTTCCAATGATTTGATCTTTTTAATGTAGATTAATAACGTTCCAATAATTTGACCTGATTAATATGCTGAATTTATTCTAAATTCAAAATCAAGTTCCAAGGATAGCATGGAAACTGATTCACTCTGAAGTTATTAAATGGAGCCTGGACTGCTGACTAAACTTATGGTACTCTCTTCCTGAGCCCTCTAGAAAACAAAGTCTTCCCTCATTCTTTACCATGTGGCATTCACAGAATAAGCAAAGGGTCTTTTTTTAGCAATATTTTTACATCTTTCTGATTCATTCACTCTGTCTCTTGATCTTCTGCAGACACAAGACCCTATAGACTGTAAAATACTTCCCCCTCTTCTGCCCTCCATCATCAAGAATGCAAAAAGATGAAAGATGCAAAACTAAGAGATGATAAAGTAAACCTTAGCACTGGATCAATTTAGTAATGTCCTTTATCAGCCCCACTATTCATGCTTCGCAACCACTATAGCTCACACTAACTTCATCTTCATCTTAATACACCATACAGAAAAGCAGCCTAAATATACATCCCCAGATATAAAGCGTATAATCTGTAAACTACAGGAACAGGCAGATCATTTCCATTAGTTTCTTATGTAGCGAAAACCACAATTTACACCCAAAGCATATAATTATATTCAAATTCTAAAAGACAGTTTCGGAAGTACTTTAAATTCATAGTTTGGGGGAAAGTCACTCAGGGATATAAGTAGTTGTTTTAATGTGCAAAAACAACACACACACACAGAATGCAAGAGAAGTAATATGCAAGAGTGGTGAGAGAGCAACGGTGAATCACAAGTCCCTGGCTCCAGTGGCTGCCTGGAGTTTGGCACAGCCAGCACTCTGCCAAAATGCCCTCCTGCTCCTTCAGAAACACCAGTGCTGGGATTTGGCACTAGAGCCTGTCCAGGCTTTAAAGCTGTAAGGGAAAACACTACTAGGATCTATGTTCAGAATTTGAAGGTGTCTTGCTTGTCCTTCAAGAAGAGATACAACCAGGCTGCTCTTTTAAGGTTCTCTGACACCTAAAGCCCAAGAGCACTGCTGGGGTTTCATTCATTTCTATGGCTCCCTGCCAGGGATCTCAAAACACACAGATGCACCAGAATTGCTTGTCTCACCTAGGTGAAAAAATGGTTTTCTCTTCATTTCACAGATGAGGAAAACACGTCAGAAAGTAAAGTAATGTCTTGTCAAGGTTGTACAACAAATCAGAGCCATCGGTCAACTGCATGTCGTCTTGTGTACAGAGGTTACACAGAAGACATGAAAACCCTTCGTTTTGCTAGTACAAATGACCTTTCATAGTTATCAAAGCTCACCAGGACAGCAAGCGGAAAAAAAAAGGAAAAAAAAACAACAAAAAAAACAACCAACCACACAAAAAACCAAAACAGAAAACAAGGCAGCCAACCAGCACAGGACTGTCATCCTGGGCAACTACACAGAGAGCTGGTCTTCTTAAAGCACAGCACACTTAAAAGGAAAAAAATAGAATGGTCATCCTTTGTACTTCCCAGACAAAACTTATATTCCTTGCACTTACAAGCTCCAGCTCTTTAATAGGTTACCTTCTGTACAGCAAACCATAGAACTTCCCCACCACCAACTGGAGACTATTCTGTTCTTGTCAGTATTGCAACATTACATGACCTAGGTGCATTTTCCTCCTTCTAGAGATATGTGTAAGGAATTTGGAGCTCCCAACAGCACAGTATATAATAACCGAGTGGCTGTCATAATGTTGTTCAAACATCTATGTTCAGGCCATGGCAAAAGAAGAGAAGAAAAAGAAAACAACAAGAAAAACTGAAAAAGTATTAAGAAAAAAATCTTACATTTTTAAATGCAGAAATATTATAAAAGGTAAAATTCTCATTCTGCAGTATTCTTACTACATAGCTGATGTCATATAACCCAATATTCTTTACAACTTCAATGCCTACACAAGTCATACAGCAGGATCCTTCATCTGTCTTTGAAATGTAGACACCTCTGCAGCAGAATGTCACAGTCGCTTGAAAAGTCAGGGCTGTATTACCCAAAAGCAGAAACGATAAAGAAAAGAAACCTCTCTCCGGTCTAAATTGCAAAGGAAATACAAGGAGGAAGAAAGCCCTGATCTAATTCTGACTAGGACTAGCATTCTCGCTTTAGCAAAATGTGCTATGAGATATTGAGCAAGCACAAAGTATCTTTCAGAGGAGGGCTTTTTTAAAAATGTCTTAGGAGACTATATTTTCAGCAGTGTCGGTCCAAACAATGTTTCAAAGAGCACAGAGACATATATTAAATAAGACTGACAGGGTTCAACAACAACATTAAGTTTCTCATGTTCCAGATCTCATAAGATCATTGGGATCTCCTAAGAACAAGTACCAGGTGAACAGACTTTAACATCAGTTTTGGAGATCAATGCAAACTATTCCAAGCTGGGAACAGTTGATACAGTGCACAGAATGAGAAGTCAAAGCACCTGATCAGAAATTGTTTCATATAAAAGCATGCAAAGGATAAGTCAAATAGCAATCTCATTTTGAGGAAACAGCCTTTGTACATACCAGATTTTTTCTGTGTTCAACTACTGAAAACTGTGCTTTCTCAGAAGAGCTACAGAATCAGCACAGGGAGGGAAAAGCCCAGCTATGATCACTTAAAACTACAAGGATGTGAGTATGGATGCTTCAATTTCTGGATAGCCAGCTTGAGATAATTTAAGCAGATTTCACCTTCCTTTAAAAATAATTAATCATTGTTAATATCGCTGAGGAAGGGAACGTAAACATTCAGGCATACAGCAGCACTAGTCTTTGCCAAAAAATTAGGCTTCATTGTTGACAGGAGAATAAAGGCATGCCATAGAAAGTAGAGAGACTTCTAGCTTTTCACTTTTGCAGAACTTAATTGCAACCTTAATTTCAGCTCTGAGTGAAGTTCATTTTACTGGATCACTGACTGCTCTGTACAGAGTGATTTTTTCCCGTTTTGTTAAAGCTACCAACCTTTGCTCAAAGTAATCTGGTGATGGAGGAAACAGGAAAGGTCCTGCTTTGTACTGGGGAATGGGCAGTGCCAAGGATGGGGAATTCGTTTCCTATCATAAAGAAAAGGCAGGATTGCAGGAACATGGAATTTTGAGATGAGGAATAAAGCCACACTGGAGGAGCAGCAAGGACATGCATTTTAAAAAGGGTACACTGCTAAAGCTGTGTGTGGCATTCTTTGACGCTAGTTTGCAGAATACCTGCCTATTTTATGGAAGCACTCTCTTGATTTGTCCATTCACTCTCATTTGCTGATTTTAAAAGAGATATAACAGAAGGAAACACTTCATAAAAATAACAGAACTTCTAAGAATTGATTTAGGCCTGAGAGTTATACCTACAAGATCTGGTGATTGCTCACTACCAGTCCTCACAACAGACCTACACTTTTTTCTGTGACTTGTACAACAGCCTGGGCTAGCCTAGGCCCCACAAAGTGAAAATGAAGAGAAACTACCCCGTGCCCACCATTGCTCCCGTAGCTGCAGAGCAGTCCCTGCAGGCAGGGGCAATCTGCACAAGGCATCACACATTGCCTCTGTGCACCCCTGCTCCACAGCCATTAAGGACAGCCAGAGAACAAACAGCTGGAGGAGAAAAAGAGAAAGCAAATTAATAAATTCATCACTAACACAAAACATGCACAAATCTCTTCATTTTATCTGTCAACCAGAGGCACGCATTATTCATCAGCTGAGGCAATAAGGATGTGGAAAAAGGGGCTGTGAAGTCACTGCTGCAGGCTCTGGTAAAGCAGCTGACCCAGCACAGTGCTAAATAGCTCAGGGGAGACAGGAGGATTCAGCACATGTGAACTTTCAATAGACACAGTCCCAACTTTGTTCCTCCCTCTAGGGTTTCACAAGCCCCTAGTGTAACAAAAAGGAATCATGGCTTTCCCTTCCTATTATTCAGGGATAAAGATACTGCCAGTCTAGGAAGGTCCTCACGTGGAAAAAAAAGATTTGTTCTAACTTGCTGAAGTCCCTTGCCTGGCCAGGCTCACTCCCCTGCTGACAAGGAGGCAAACCTGTTAGAAAGACTTTCTCCTTGAGAAGATGCGCTGTGCCAAGTTTTGCATTTGCAGGTTGCAGCCCAAGTACCGGAAAGCACCAGCTCGGTGATTTCAGAATTAACTCTCATAACACCAGCACAGTAGCAACTGCCAGATCTGGGTCTGGTCCTGATATAGATAAGCCACAAGAAGGTTTTCCACTGATTTTAAAGGAGCACTAGACACAGACTTCAAAAAAGTGTTCACTGCTTGTGAGACATTTATTTTTCCTCTGTGCTAGATATTAATTTGCTTCTTCAAACAGATTGAAATCCACTGAGATGTAGAAGAAAAAAGGAAAATATGTTTAAATACAAGACTGAGTCCCAGTGGTCAGCACTGTGGGGCTAGAAGACAATACAGCAGGGTGGCCATTATCCTGATCTGATTCCTTCCAAAACCAGTACTAATGTAGCCACCAAGTAGGGTGGCTACAAATCAGAATGAATTTATTATTTCCCTCTAGGAAAAACAAACAATCAAAATCCCAGGAAACACAGGGAGTGTATAGCCTCCTTGAGATCTGACTCCTCAACACTGTTACGGATCCAAGTTCCAAGGGCCTCTGTTGTGGAACAGTGAAAGAACACACAAAAATAAACCACCCATGATTCCAAGACCAGCTGTCTTTGTGGTCTCTTCTTCCTCTCTCACACAATCTCTCCCTCTCTGTGTCCATCCCACTCACCTCCTTATTCATGGCCAAAGGGGGTTTCTATGATGGTTTTGCTACACGGCATAATGAGGAAAGCAAAAAAAAAAACCAACCAACCAAACAAAAAACCCCTCAAAAAACCCCACAAAAAAACCAAACAATTTATGCTGACTTACGCACTAGTCTGAGCTTCCTGAGCTCTCTATTTCTCTTGATTCCTTTCTGCAATGAGGACACTGAAAAAATGCCTGTTTCTCACTGAAGTTGATAACTGCTCCTGGCTCTTAAATGAAGCTTTGCTTGACTTTCAGGGCAAATGGAAAAGACATGAAGGAGAAAAGAACTACCATTTCTTGACCAGGAAAGAGACTGTAGACTCTCCCACAGACTACTACCTGCCTTTTTCAGCAAAGCCAACCGCTATCACATTTTGTGACATCCTTCTCTCCTTTCCTCACAAGTGACCTACGAGCCAGACTTTGCTATCCCCTTTCATCATAGGAGAACTAAGGTACAGAAGCTGGGCTGTTGAAAACCCTTTGGGGCAGGGACTGGCTGATCCCTCATATTTCTCACTGTAGCACAACAGGGACTCTCTCACATGGTCCTCAAGCATTGCTACAAATAACAGGGCTCCTGCTGCTAGTGATTAATAACCCATACCTGAGTTTCACATGGGTGGTGTTTAACAGATGGTCTTGATGTCTGGAATGGCATTGGTTCCCTTCCCATGTGGGGCCTGAATGTTTCTCTTGTATTTTAGGATGGATGTGAACTTTGGAGCAGAAGTGGGAGTTCGATAGGCTAAAAGGGTAGTGCCACTTGCATCTGCAGAAACGGCCGAACACCTCCGCCTCAACCTACTGCACCCAGTGCCACTTCAGTCCTGAGTCCTCGCCTCTGCAGCACGGTGCTATTCTGCAGTGCCCTGGGCTCCCCCTCCCGCACTGACAGAGCATCGATGACCTACCTCGCAGAGCTCCCTGTCACCCTCTTCCAGTGCCATCCAGCAGCTCTGCCAGAGCACCTCCTGCTAGCACAGCCCTGCTCCACTGGTGCTCAGTTGTGACCTGCAGCATCTGCCTCCTGGCTTTGTTCCTGAGCCCTTTCCCTTTCCAATGCAACTCGGTTCAGACCCACAATACCAAGCTTCTTCTACAACTCTGCCAATGTACCTAGAGATTTCACTGGAGGTCCATTCATCACTGTGCCATTTGAACTCTTCAGACTGCTCTGCTGGTCATCTGAGCACTTATCCGGGGCACTCCAGGTTTCAATATCCCTGTAACCCTGACACAGCCCTGCCAGCACATCCTCATAGTCTCTGCTGCAGCCATGTCATGCGGCATTTCAACCAAGTGTGCCAGGGCTCTTCCTTACCTTAGCTCTCCTTCAGTGTTCCTACACCTTATTTCTGATACTGGTTCTTCTTGCTCTGGCCCTGCACAGACGTGATTCTGTAGCTAAATACTCCTATGATGGAAGGCCAGACCTGACACTGACCTGCAGCCCTGGAAGGAAAGGGCCAGGCCCTGGCCTGCCTGCCTCTCCCCACAGATATGACTGAAAACAGAAGCTAAGGGACACTGGACAAAAGACAGTAGAAGGTGGAGATTAGGGAGAGCCCCCATGTCAGCCAGGCCTGGGCCAGCTCCTGTCAAGGTGGGGAGACTTGGGAGAGCTGGCCAAGAGGCTGTGTAGGTCCAGCTGCTGAGCATTGCTCAGCATTTCAGGGGCAGGACGCTGATCTTCTCACTTTCTCTTGGCATCTCTCAGACACCCTCTTACCCTTCTCCCTTGCTGCCAGAGTGAAAACCTACTCCCTATTATTTCCTGCCCCAGGGTTTACCACGAAGACAGTACCAGGTACCAAGCAGGAAGCCAGGAGCAGGAATGAGACCTCGCCTCTTCCTTTGTACGCCCCTTGCTATCCTCACCCAGGAAGGCTGCGAACGCACAGGCAGGGGAGGAGCGGCGGCGGCAATTCCCCGAGCCCCCGGCTGGCCCTCCCGCAGCTGGGCGACCGGGGAAACGAGGGTGGCCGGCAGGGAAGATGTGCTGCTGCAATGACCATGTCAGCCACTACAAACCAGGGACTTACTGATGCCCCATCGCAGGACCCCAGCGGGACAGGAGCGGATGCCCTTCCGCCGTCCCGAGCTGTTCGGCGCTGCCGCCTGACACGGAGCGACCCGAGCCCGCCCCGGCCCCCACCCTCCGTCCTGCTGGCCCACGCCGGCCAGGGAAGTTGGCTCCGGAGGCGGCGCGTCCTCAGCCCCAGGCTCTGCTCGAGGAGGGGGCAGGGGGGGAGTGGAGGGTTAATGGGGAGGGGAGCTAACGGCAGAAATATGAGGGGTTGGGAGGACCCCCCCCCTCCCCCGGAGACACAGCCATCATCCCTGCTCCCCCTCTGCTGCTCCAACTGCTCTGCAAAAAGGTTAGAAAGAAACAAGAGTGGGAACCCACCGTGTCCTCCTCGGAGGGAGACAGGGGAGCGGTAGATAGAGATAGGCACAGAGTGGTGCTTGCTGCCGTGGAAGTGATGCTCATACTGAGCCTGAGAAACAGACGAGGAAGAGGAGGCAGAAGAAGCCACGTTAGAAGAACTCCACACAGAGCTGACGATACATCCCCAAAAGAGGGAGCACATCCACAGGGTCCAGGCGGGGCGGCGTCCCGGGCAAATGCTGGGGTCTATTCTCAGGTGCATGGTCAAGGCACAAGACACCTACAGACGGGCAGTCTGAATTCCAGCCAGGGAGAGAGAATAACGTTCATGATGCCAGGGGACCCATGCTAGCAGAAAGGAGAGTCGCTTCCGAGGCTCTAGGGGTGTGCGTGTGTGCTCAAGAGGAAAAAGAGACTGTGTGTGCGAGAGAGCGAGTGCTAGCAGGGAAGGGGAGGGATGGGGGAAGGTTAGTAACCACACAGAGACGAATAAGACGCGCTGTTTCCCAAGGCTGGATCTACTGTGGCAGGAACCCCGCGGCCGTATCGAGCCTCCAGGAGCGCGCAGGAAAGCCGCACATGTCCGCGCGAGAGTCCTGTTCAGGTTCCTCCAGGATTACGGGGTCCTTGAGGACTTTTCCCTGCCTGCGATCCCTGTCTCTCACTTTGCTGAGAGGGACTATTAAAAACGAAAAAGAAGAAATAAGCCAGAGACCCCAGGTAAATTTTTGATTTTTTTTTTTTTTTAATCCCAATTCCGGGGGGTTTCTCTTGCTTCTCCACTAGCAAGTGTTGCAATGCAGAACTGCTAGGACACGCACACGCGCACACACACACACAGAGCGATCTAGATTGTTATCCTCCTTCCACCGAATCCAGGCGACCGAGGGTTCAAGGCGATTAACCCTGCAAAGCCGTCGAGTGCATCGCCAGGTCCTCCCGGGCGGGCGGGCGCGTTGGAGCAGCCGGGGCGGGCGGCGCGGTCCGGGCGCGGAGCGAGCGGAGCCGGGGGCGGGTGCGGGCGGCCGGCGCCAAGTGCGGACAACTCGGCGGCGCAGGTGAAGCGCAGCCGGGGCGGCCGGGGG
>VZTE01005061.1:2810899-2894995 GCA_013397775.1 Eulacestoma nigropectus | reverse complement strand
CGCCCCCGGCCCCGCGGCCTCCGGGCCGGTGCCGCCGGCAGCGGGGAACACCCGGCTCCCGGAGCCGACCGCGCCCGGAACCGGAGCCCGGCAACCACCGCCGCCCAGCCGCGCCCACGGCCGCTGCCTGCCCCCAGCAGCCCCTGGCGAAACGCGCCCAGCCCGTCCGTGCGGGGACGGGACCTCCTCCCGTGCCGCCGTCCCGCTGTGCCTCGGGGGCAGCCGGCACGGGGAGGCCGCGGCCGCGGCGCGGGGATGGATGCGCTGAGGTAACGCCGTCCCCCCGCGCCGCCCGTCCCAGGGCTCGTCCTGCGGCCGCAGCTGCTCAGGGGCCAAGAGAGAACCAGGGCTGACCTCGCTCTATAAAACTCCCTATGGCTCTTACAGATTTTTTTTTTTTTTTTAATGCTCCTGCGACAATAGGCTTAGTCCAAACAGGTGTATCTGCATTTAATCCTCGGAGAGTGAGGAATGCAGCCAGAGTTTGCAGCCCATAAATTAATAAACAAATGCAGTAGCATTATCTAGTAATTTACTGCCTATCAATTTGCATGGCAAAAATCCCCAGCCACACTGGGGAAGGCAAGCACCAGCAGTGAAGTGACTTACACAGGATCACTCAGGGAGTCAGTAAGGAGCTTTGGAAAAGGAGCCAGCCACCCCCAGGACTCACCTTGCACTGCACTGCCTCCCTCCCCTTCATTTATTCATACAAACGAATAAATTGTTTATGACTGTAAGTTTTCCTGTTTTGCCCTCTAGAAGCGTGTTTGTAGGTGTGCACGCATGCGCCTCTGAAACTTGCTGTTTGACTCGAGTATTTCCCTAACGCTGAGGTACAGTGTTTTCAGTCATTGATCTCAATTTGGTACAACATGTCACTAACTTGTAATGATCAACCTGAGTTGCACACCTAATACTTTTAGCTGAGCCTGATATGCTTGTAATTTATTTTCTAGTAACTTACAGTATAAGTGATCTAACTCAGGAGCTAAAGCAGTCAGAAATGCTTTGGTGTTTTGCTGGGTTTAATCAATGACTGTGAAAAGCAAGAATATTATCTTCACATTTATCTAATATACTCCACCTAAGAATCTCAGAGTGCTTTAAAATCTTTTATTAATGAAGCCATTCAACAGCTTTAGGTATTACTTTGCCATTCTGTAGATAAGGAAACAGAGGCTCAGTCATGTCAAGCCAGTGAGTGACTGATAGACATGAGAACTCAACAGACACTGAGCTTCTCCATCTCAAGCAGTACCTGCTGTTAGTATAAACTAACTTGACTGATTTGGTGGCCATTTGAGAGCTTTAAAGCGTGAATATCAGCTTTCCTCACAATGAGGCACACAGGTGGAGACAGGACTGAGTAACCTGTAGGGCAGCTGCATCCTGGATGGCGAGTTTGTGGTGCCATACAGAGGGCACAGAGCAGTTTTATCTCTGCAAGACAACTTTTCCTGGCCCTGAGTTTTGTTGAGGAAACTTAAGTGGCTGCCATATATGTGGTGGGATACCCAGAAGGATCCTGTGAAGAAGCTCCCTGCTCCTAACTACTTGGGGGAAGGGGAGAATGTAAACTGGCATAACACCTTTGGAGGGCTGCTGACCCATGAGTCAGCACCCTTGAATCCCTCATCACAGAAATCCTAATTTTCACACAGTCCACAGACAAAGTACTCTGAAAAATTTATTGTGTAGTTAAGCTGTAGGGAGCCTGATTTAGGGGAAGATGGGAAGGACGTGTATTAAATACACATCACTGAGTAGCTGATTTGTAAAATAAAGGAAATCTGAATGAGTTCCAGACCCAGATAGTTATAAGCAGTGCAACAAAGATCTGCCTCCCATCATTTTACTTTCTGTTTTCTCTGGCTAAAGCATTACAAAGAGGACAGAACATATCACACATTACAGGATCAGTCAAAGGGGCTATAGGTCCTACAGGTTTAAACATTGAGGACTCCATGCTGCGTTTCCAGGAGGCAGTGGTGGAGAATTCATTAATTTGTGTGGAAAATAAATATGTTTTAGAAAGTGCAATTCTAGAGATAAGAGCAGGGGAACTGCATGGATACACTCCTCGCCCCTCTCCTGCAACTATTTTTCCCTGTTACTGAAAGAGAAGAACACAGAAGAGGTTGTTTCTTTGACTAAACTGTGGTAGCATCCTTCAGCTTTTAATTCCCCTTAAACAGTCCAATGGGCCACATCCTCTTCTCCATTCTCAAGCCCCTGTTAATGCTGGCCACCTACCTCTTGGGTTGCTGTGGGAGGCAGAGCCCTCAGTGGACAATAAATTACCAAGCTCCAAAACAAATCACTCATCCTTTTCCTCATTCAGTCTGCTACCAATCCTTCCCCACATACAGAGGTACCAGCTTAGGTGCTGGTAGGACATACAAAGGTGAGCATCACTTCAGACTGCCCTGGCCAGAGACAGAAAATGCCTGGGCAGTCCATGAACAGGAGAAATAGAGTGGCTGTAGATTGCCCCTCTGATGGGGACTTGCTCTACATTCTGCCTACCAACCTTCCTTTGCAAATCAGTGGGTAAACTGCCTTAGGCAAAAATGAGAAGGGCCAAGAAAACCAAACTCTAGGAGTACACCATAAAAATAAGTAATGAAAAAAAGGAAAACGTGTGAAACTAGCTATAAATACATCATAGGATTCTAGTGACACCGTAAAGTACTGGAACTTCACTCTGACTTGCTTTATTAGTTGTCAGTGGATGTATTTACTGCCCTGTAGTTCACAGGTGACTCATTTATTTAGCAGCACCACTGCAGGAAGAGGGCAGATTTCAATTGCAGTTTTCCTCTTGGGTGGCAAGGGCAAATTTATAGTCAGAAGTGACATTTCAACATTATTCCCACCAGATTTACCTCAAAAGTAGCTGGCTTTGTTGTATTCATATAGTTTATTTAATCTGAGTAAACATAGAGTCTTTTTAAATGCTCTTGTGTCTTCAGAACCGAGATGGATACCTTAAAGGATAATGGTTTCCATGATATGTTGATCCCTACAGATAGGAGAAAAGTAGTCTTAATTCCTACATAGCTGTTTCTTTTACTAAAAGAGCAGAGGGCCACTATATTCTGCAAAAATAAGAAATAAAAAAGCAATTGTTTCTGAGTTTTAGTATCCCGGAAAAAGACCCAGTCATCTTCAAGGCCAGGAAAAGTTTGTACTCCGTCTTATTTGAGGGAGCAAGTGCAACTTTCTCTATGTTTCCTGTTAAATCTCAGCTGTTAATCACTTCACTGCACTCAGAACTGAAAAATCAGTGCTGCTGTAAAATCACAGATCTTTCAAACTGGATCCAATGGGGAAACTCGATTAGCATTTCTCAATACAGAGTGCCTTCCAGACAGAGGACAGCTTTGCCTCCACCCAGTAGAAGCTAACAAGGTACAGCATTAGTCAGTGCTTTGCTATATAATAAGGTTAAGAGAATAAGGTCAGCTAGAACAGCCTGTCACCTAGAAGCTTTTCCCAGATGGAACTGTTCCTCTCAAGGTTCAAAACAGTTCCATTATTTTTTTAAAAATGTACTTTTCCAAAAACAAGAAGGAGGGTGAAAACAGGTTTCGCTTATGATGTTAAAATACAGTTTTAAATAAAATAAAACCAGAGGGAATTGCTTGCTGTAGAGAGCTTAGGACTGGCATATAGACACCTTTGTCTTTAGCAAACTACTTCAAATTCTGCTGATGACAGCAGTGACCAGAAATGTGGTAAGTTCCTCAGTACTGCTGGCAGAATTAATTGCTCTGAGACTAGTCCCTGGTGCCCCACTGTCCTTGTCATCACTGTCTCTCTGCAGACAGCCTCAAGAGGCAGGACACAGCAGCACCAAAGAATTTATCAGTGTTTGCTCATCCAGAGCAAAAGGGGAGGGTGGCTCCTGGACAGGGCTGAAAACTACGCACACAGCTGCTGTTATGCAGTACTTTTCTGTGTGTGCAGTACTTTTTTTGTGTATAACCAAGTTGCTGCAGTCTCTGTAGTTCTCAGTTTTATTCTGTATCTGGAAAAAAAGCGCAACCTTTTCTCAGGGCTTCTGTGCTTTCCATTAACAACTAGTAAGTCCAGTTACCTACAAAAGTTGAGGCATATGCCTTACATGTTACCAGTAACATAGGGCAGGTATTCTCTTTTCTGCTCAGCTCCAAGGGACCAGAGATTGCCAAAAGCAACTAATATAGAAGCTTTAGAGCCTAGTTTTGTTCTCATTTATGTCAGGGTGAATAAATTCAACGGAGCCATCAGATTGACATCGGTGAAGGGAAATCTGACCCTTGGTGTTCATTTGTGAGAAGAGAAATGCAAGTTGATTGCAACCAGTTAGTCTGGGCTAGCAGTAAGTTAGCCAAAAAGCAATGGTAACTACTGGGACACAAACTCAGTTTTATCAAACATCCAATTCAACGGCCAAAAATCTTGCAAAGTTCAGACTTTTCTGACACACCTAGAGTCCTATGTTGGTGGAAACAAGGAAGAACAAGTGTGTGGGCACACAAATACAGCAACATATCTCATTTTGATAAGTATTTATCAACTATAATTGGGAAAGAGGCAATGTCAGGATTTGCTAATGCAAACTGACAATAGCATGTTAAAACTGCCCCTGTTTGCTGGATAATGTATAAAGGGTGATCCACTGTACTCAGCATTATGCAAACTAACACAAGCTGAGAGTCCCTTCCCCAGAGAGATTACAGACTTGCTGGAAAGGCATAAGCCAACATATGTCACAACAGCTTTATGAGCAAACAGTACCTTTTTTTGGCCAAAGTCTGCTAGTCTGTGAACCCAAGAGAATGGAAAGGCTTAGATACTGGCAATAGCGCCTTCACACAGGAGTGTCTAGTCCATGCTTTCAGCCCTGAGCATGGGAGTTCTTCACCCCATCATCCCTGGGAATTCTCCTTCACAGAATGTGCTGCAGAGATACCCCTGACTACCTGCATATGACACCAGCAAGCATCTTCTTTCCTAAAGCTGCCTCAAAAATTAGGACAAAATCCTTCCCACACTTCAGACCTCTACCAGATCAGCAATTATGAATGGGCTTTTTGTTAAATAAAGGATGCCCAAGTTTAGTTTACTTCAATCATCATCAGGAGGTTCTGTTATTCAAGTACCAACCGTCTCCCCTACTGTCTCACCAACACTTTAGTCCCTGCCTCTGGGGTACTTTATCAAAGTGGGCTAAGCAGGCTCTAGTCTGCCCTTCAGCAGTGTGCTGACAGGCAGACTCTCATCTCACAAGAGAAAACTGATCTTCTGTGGCTGCAGAGCTTTTTCCTCCAGGAAGGCTGGAACTGCATCTATCTCTTTTACTCTCAGTAGAAGCTGGGCTCAATGGCAGCTGCTCAAAGCTTGTCAGGCAGAGAAACAGAACCTGCTTCCACTTCTTGTATCACTTTCGGCAGTGTGACTTTTTATCAAAGGTTTGTTCTGACTCAGAAAGTTTAGAGAAACCAGAAGACTGGCCGAGTTTGAAAAAATCAGGGTTGCCCACTGCTTGACCTTAGATAATTAATGAATCACTAATGAATAAAAAGAGCCCAACAGTTTAATTTTCTGATGTTTCTGTCACAGAATTCACACTTCTGTACCTCTACTACCTATGTTTTACTAAGTATACCAGTATAAAATGGTAGTGACCTGTAGCTTGTACCTAGAACTGATTTCCATCTTTCATAACAGCCCCCTCTTACAGATCTGCGATTAGCCTGATTTTATGTTGAGCCAAATTCATCTCTAGCCTAACTCCTAGCAACTGATACTATGGATGCATGTAGCTACTATGTTTATGGAAACAAAAGAGATATGTACCTTGTTCTCCTGATGTTTGGAATCAGTGTTGGCAAGTCTAAGATGAAGGGGAAGAGCCTGTTTCCAGCCTAGGTGTGAGCCTTGCCTGGGATAACACATGCTGTGGTCCTTTGCCTTCAGTGACTCTCACAGCAGCAAGAGGTTAGATGCACCAGCAGATCACAGAGGAGGATGTGTTGCCTACTGTAATTTTGGCTGTATCTATTCTGCAGATCTAGATTTAGATCTGGAAGGTCTGCAAGCCCAGTGCCTTACACACTAGGACAAATATTAGCAGAACTGCAGAACTAACATCTATGTCACGAATTCTTAGTGTGGAACAGCTGGGAAATAATTTTTAAGAGTTCCTAGTTTTAAAATTTAAATAGCACCTGAAAGGCTGAAGTAAAACGACACAGAGAATAGACAGAGCTAAAATACCTGCTGAGATAAATAAGGAACTATAATTTTACCCATGAAAGCAGAAAGAAGACTTATTTTCCTTTTGCACTCAAAGAAATCTTGTCTGATACAGAAAGGAGAAGCTGGAAAAACTGTTGCTTTTGCTCCTTTAAGCTGACTTCTGTACTAATGAAAAGCGAGTTCTCTAATACACACTGTGCACAGGCTCCCCTCTGCTTCTCTTCTCTCTTCCATCTATCATCTTGCCTGGCTTTTGCCTGTAATCACCTGTTCAACTCACAGCAATAACTGCCAGGTGACTGGTGTTTGCTGTGGTCATCCAGCCACCAAAAAAAAAAATAAAAGAATTAAAAGCAACGAAAGATATAGGGAGAAAACCTTTCAATGACATGAGTGTCTCACCACCCAACAAGGAGTGAAGTGATTCCAGTGGCCAAGCCTCCTTGCGTGGGAGCTGCTGGTAGGTGTAATTTCCTAAGATGTATACCTTGTCAGTGTGGAGGACATGAAGAGAAAAAGAAGGTCAGAGCAGCCAAAGCTAAAAATTGGAAGGACAAACAAAGACACTGGGGGGAACAATTCTTCTGCTTTTAACCCTGAAAGAGCCCATTCTGCATTGTCTGTGTCAAATTATTTACTATGAAGAATCAATTCTCTGGAAGCAATAAATACCAGTGTTCAACTTTATCAACAAATTTTTTTTCTCTTTCTCACAAATCTGCCATAGTCAAAGAAGTCACATGTGACACCTATGAATTATAAATGCATGAATCAGGATATAATTAATCTTAACTTTCCTTCTGCCCAGATATAAACATACTAAAATATAGTAACTAACAGCAGTATATAATATATTGCAACACTCTGATGGTGTATATATAAGCTAAGTATATAAGTCACTAAGTATGTGAGCAACATGACCACCAAACAAGCAAACAAGACATAGTTATTTGCTCACAGGAGGCATCCAGGTAACAAAAAGTTGCAACAAACGACAAGTATAAGGGATGCAAACAGACAGGCATCCTGCTAAACACACAGGAAGCATTTGTGGGAAAAAAAGAACAGAAGCAGCACTGTTGACAGTTGAAGATCTCATTTTTGGGAGATCAAAATAGCATTAAATAATCAAGTATGTAAAGGGTAATTGGATACAGAAAATAACAAGCCAGCATCACTTCCAACTTCTCTCATCCTTCTCTACTTCTCACCTCTTCTTCTGCAGCTAAAACCACCAAGGACTGTAGCTGTCAGTGCTAGGTGTAGAGAATCAGCTCTGTGGCACTGTGTAGTCACAGTTAACTTAGGACATAAATGTTAAAGAATAACCGTTCTGTAGTTTTGTATATAAAACAATAATTAATGATAACAATTGAGAATTAACCATTAGCATGAAGTGTGTTGCTACTCAATGAGTTCAGTAAAGTTTTGGTTTAAAGTTTAAAACTGATTTACCAGTGTTCTAAACATGCCCTTCCTAGCGATCTGTAATTCCCCAACATACATATACACACACATTTTCAGTTGCAATATTGAGGTCTGTTATTTCTTCCCTATCATACAAGAAGATTATTTCCTTCCTCTTTACAGACACTGTGTACATATTTGAAGACTTTTGCTATGTCCCTCCTCCCTAGACAAGGATATTTGCTGTATTGTTCCTTAGAAATCTGTGAAGTGTAGACTCTGCTCATTATTGCTGGTTTCCTAGAGACTTTTTCCAAATATCTACATTTTTCTTGAAGTGCAATGTCCCAGACTGGATGCAGTCCTTCAGATAAAGTCTCATGAGCACTGCATACATAAGAACAATTATTTCACATATCTTATTGATGATTCTCCTGTTTACATTTTTTGTAAGCTGTTTGCCCCTCTTGCACTGAAGAAGAGCTCATATTAGCACCCTGCTAGCTAGTTCCAGTTATATATTCTGTAACATGGAAAATACCACTAAGTCCTGGTCCACAGGTTCCTAGGCCTTTTGCACTGAGATTTTTAAAAGGTTTTGCAACTTTCAGGAAGTGCAGCTTAGGTCACTGCAGTATTATGCTGAGATGAGTAGTTATACAGCATCAACTATCTGTTCCCTGCTGATGTATTTAATACTAGCAAGGACAGGCCCTGGCTTCAAGGCATGCAATGCATCCACAAAAACAAATGGGAGCAGAATACACTCTAGGTCCATTTGCAGCAACTGATCAGAGACCTTACTGGGATACTTGGTCTCCAGCAGAGAAGCTCAACAAAAGGACAATAGTGAGAATAAATATAAGGAGCATGAACTGCTTTAAAAACATCTCTCTTGTGAAGCACCTCCCTCTCTTATCATTCCCCAGGGTCTCAAACACCACCTACACAAGCTCCCCTAGCACTGAAGGTCTCCAGAGGCACCAGCAGTTTTCTTGACTTGTCATATCCTCCAGCTCACATGTGATTCAAAGAGTGTTCGTACTATTCACATGGATGCAAAAAGCCAACTTCCTCAAACTGAACACTTCCTTTACCCAGCACCCTTGTCTTTGAGCAAAATGGGGGGGAAGCACCCAGCAGCAACAAAATCCCACTGGAGCTACAAACACCACCAGAGCAAGTACTGTCATCAGGAGTACAAGGGCTTTAAGCACCAGGCAGCCGTGAAAAGTGGGACATGGAAACAAGGGGAAGGAGTAGCAAACTCCCTCACCGATAGGCTGTATACAACAGATCAGGCATGAACTGCTACCAACATGGATGTACTATCTATCGGATAGAACCAACAAAAAATCCAGCTACTCATTTTAAAGTGCCAAGGAAAAAACTAAAAACAGCAATGCAGAGACTACACTTAGATGCATACAAACACGTGCATGCACACATGCACACATTTCTGCTTTGCTCTCTCCTCTATAGCCTCTTTATCTCTTCCTCAGACCATCAGCCAGGGACAACTACAGAAGAAAGCAAAAAAAAGGGAAAATAGCGAAATGCCTCCATGACCTGTAGAGGGAACTCACTTGAAGAACCACACTTCTTTATTTCTTCCATCTGAATTTTGAATTGGTCATAAAAAAGTGATCTGCACCCTGGACCAATATATCCCTTAAGTCACCCCTTAAATTATAATTAGGTCTGCATAGTTTTAATTAGATGCCACATTTCACCCCCCGGGCCTTTTTTATTCATCACTTAAAGTGAGCACTCAGGATGGCAACACAGTTTGTCACTGACTCGTCCAGGGTACTGGCAGAAGTATGGTGGGTACTGTGAGGATGAAAGAAATGTGAGTGGTCTTCAGGATGACTAACTGTGAATCATTTTGTTGCTGTCTTTATCTCTGCATTCAGATCTCCTCCTGCACAGAAATCTGAAGGTAGCTATTTTGTGACAGCCCAAGCTACCAAAAAAAACCTGAAGAGACAGAAAGCAGTATGTGATCAACAGAATAAGCAGATATACAGGTGCTCTGTATAACACATTTTCTTGCACTGAGATGCTACTTACCCACTACCAGCCCCTACACTAGGTGTTATCATCAGAAATGTAGCAGCAGGCAGATAAAACAAGGGCATCTGATAGTCCTGGCTACCTGAAAAAATGTTTGTTCTACAAGCAGCAGAACTACAGAAATAACTGATTAGGAAATGAGGCTTTATGATATCCCTTTGTTGTGCCATGTGCACCCTCCTCTATTCACCACAGTGTCACCACATGACCTTTGGTTCCCCCTGCATTCTCTCACACTCCCTCCTCTGATGTGCTCAGATTTTTGTCTTATTTCCTTACCCCACTGTAACATGTTTCACTTCTTTTCCTTCTCATGTCTTGCTTTGGCCATGGAAGAGGCGGTCTGTGTTGATGCAGGTTCAGAGTTGCAAACCTACCAGCTGGTGGACCAGCCCTTATGCCTCAGCAGGGATGAGGAACAGGTTTTGGAGGAATTCACTATCTCTGGGGCTTTAATGCTCCTGTCAAATGTGGTGGCTGCTGGCCAGGCAACCAAAGGGGTGACGGCCAAACAGAATGATTGTAGAAGCATAATTTCCCCAGAAAAACAGACTGAAATAACACTATATTTCCACACTTGTACAGTATGGTCCAGAAAGAATCCTTCAAATGTGAGTAATTCTATGCCCCTTTGATCAAGCATTACTCTCCACTAGAAACAGATTTCATCTAGCACTGGCAGCAGGACCTAGACCAGAACCCAAAGGTAGGGTGCCTCCCTTCCCCACCTCAAACATTGCTTCTATATCAGACCCAAACACTGAACAAAACTTGCACGGGAAAGAGAAATAAATTATCTAATGCAGGTTGAGGAAAGAAGAAAGTATTACACAAAAGTAAATTTCAAAACCAGTAGAACAGCACATTTCCAACTTCTCTCGGGAAAATGGGTGGCTTCTAGGGGAAGCCCCCAAGCCATCTAATTATTTGTGGTGTCTTTGAAACCCTTTGACCCATCTCCAGAATGACTGTTGAGCTTTAAAAACTTTTAACAAAATTTTCATCTAAAGGAATAAAGCTATGAAAAACTTCTGCTTTCAACAAAGGATGATCTAATAATTTGGGTTTGTTTTTTGGGTTTTTTTTTCCCAGCAAGCTATATTGCAACAAATCACTCTCATTATTGGGTTTTCTCAGGCCACTAGTTACAGGCTGAAAATAACACATATCCAGATGTTTATACAGAGCTTATCATAGCTTAGGTTACATAAATCATGGTAAAATAGGGTTAAAATCACACTAGGCAAAGCACTGAACAACCAGACAAAAATCCTACTCCATCCAAGTGGGACAGCTGGCATTTAGCAGGTATTTTTACCTCCATCCATCTTCATTTTTTTCCTTATCTCCCATCTTTGTAATTGCCCATGCCATCCTGCACAGTAACACACACAGGCTCACCCACTCACTCCCATTTCTTCTCTTGCCAAGAAGAGCATCCTGTGTGGGATTCAATCATTTGTTGTCCACAGAACTTCTGCTGTGTGTCTCTCTAAATAGCTGACATCTGGAGGAGCTATACCCTCCTTAGCACAATCAGATGCTGCTAAAGAACATGACAAAATGCCTCATTCTTAAAATATCTTCTGTCTCCCCCCTACTTCTTTCTAATGGGTTTTTTTTTTCTGAGAGGGATTCACAGTCCACTACATACAGTGACCAGCTTTCACAGCTGTTGCTCCCAGGTACATAAAGAAACCAATATAAAAGTATACATTGATGACAATCCATTATTTCTGCACTCACATCCATAACATACTCAGTGCTTTTTAGAAAGAATGTATCACTCTAGAACCCTGCTGCAGAGCTAGGAAAACAACCTGAGCATTTGAGTTCTTTAATTACTAAACTCCAATTTCCTCTTTATTATTCAACAGACAGTTTTTATATCAACTAAAACAGAGGTTTCACAAACCAGGATTTTCTAACTATACAAATGTATTTCACTTAATGATTGTTTCTGCCTCACAAACAAATAGGGAGTCTACAAGAACATGATACTGATCCTGGTATGATTGAAAGACTGAAAGAAATGCAGAAGGGGGAAAGTGCTACATGGATTTCCAGCTTGCCTCAATTTTGAATGCTTGATTTTGCATGCTTGATTTTGCAACAAAAATCCCAAATTACTCTGAGCAGGGTTGTTGCTGGCTTTTTAAACATTCTCTCACATACACATGCCAATCTATTCATGTTCATGTGTAATCTTTACTTCAGTGGAGTATGCTTTCATTCAAAAAGTACAGCTAGCACATACATGCCTCAGGTCACCTGAGAAAAAGAAATTCAAACAGCCAGCAAAGTGATGGGTAGCATAGATGCTCCTGAACTGATTAAACTGCTGTTGCTAGAACACACACACCGCAATCCCTTTCCCTTTTGGTTTATTCAAGGTACCCTGTCATTCTTTTCCAACCCCTTCCAAAGTGCTCTTGTTAGCAGGTTGAGAGAATTAAGTTAAGTTGACTCACTAATATTAATAGGTCTCTCTAATTCAATAGCGGCATGTTCAGAGAATGCCACCTGCCTTCTCTTTAAGCGAAAGATACTGAAACACAGTCAAAACTTTGCCCAGCTGTTTCAAAAGCTAAATTAGACACACCTGTTTTAACAGTTGTTTCAGCAGCTGGACACTGGGATTTGGATCATTCAGATTTACTCACAGTTTTTTCCCCTCAGAGCCAATATGCAATCTTAGTGTTTCATCCTGTGTTTAGAGAAATTTATGCTGCAGGGCATGGTGTGAATGAATCGAAAGAGGTCAGAGTGTTTCTCTTCCATATTGCTGGACCTTGCTACAGCCCAAGAAAAATTGCCTTTTCAGTGGACTATGGGATCAAAATATACTGGTCTTGACCTAATAGTATACAAGAACAAGATTTTGAACCATATAGAAACCAATGTAGTGATAAGGCTGCAGGTATAAAACAGCAAGTTTGTGAGATTTGTACTCTCCATTTGCTGCAATGAGTTAGCAATGCTCAGAGCTTAAGCCAGCAAGTGAATCCTGCCAACTTTTCCATTACTGCTTTTGAAGTAATCCAGGTAAGATGCCAAACCCACTTCCCCAGCATCTAAAGCACAACTGTCCCACCAGTTGTCTTCGCATTCAATGTGATCCCCCACTGCAGAAACCTATGTCATGCTGGAAACAAAAAACACTGAGATGTTATGAAAGAACTGACTGTAAAGTAAAAGACAAAGTAAATTAAATCTTACTGAAATTATACTTTAAACACTTGCTGGAGCTGTTTCCAAGCTTCTGTATCTGACCAAGTTGCTTGAGAATCCAAATACCTTGTCCTAAAAGGAAGATTCAAGTCCCTAAAATTGCGGTATTTCAAAATCTAGTTCTGTTTGCCTTTTTCTCTGAGGCGAAATCAATTTACACAGTGCTATCCAGAGCCATTTATTCCCAACCTAGTGGCAAGCCCTCTGGTGTGACTGTAGGACCAACTGGTGAACTGGATCAGGAAGATAATCTATGTTATGAAGAAGCATGCAAAACCAGGAGTTCCACGAATTTGTGTTATAACTAAGAAAAAAACACAAAAGAATTCTCAAGACAGTTCTTGAAGTTACAGTTGGCCCTGAAGTCTTAGAGTTCCCATATAATCAGAAGCCATAAATTAGTAGACATGAGCGCACTGAGGTATATAAAAGTAAACATCTCACAGAGGATATGCACATTCTGTGCTCCCCTGGAATAGGCACCTGAGTGTTTTCAAAGAAAAGACACACTCATGATATGAACCCAGAGAGGTAGCATGCACATCTATGGAGGTCATTTATAATGTACATAAATGTATCCAAGCATACAACCAGGGCCATACAGCTCTACAGCCAAGGGAGTGGGTGCCTCAGAGCACACTGCACATCATCAGCTTCCCACCAAAACACACTTCAAATTTTCAAAGAGAAAGGGGCATGGATAGGGAGGCTACTTGGCTGTCAAATCCAGTAACAAATGCTTGTCAAGAGTGTTTTTGAGTAAAGGTGCTTGGAGAAGTGGGGCCACCACAATCAAACTGCACAAATTGAATTCAAGAGCAGGGAAGACAAGACTGAGACAGTGACACGAAGACCTTCCCCTCTTTCTGAGAAATAATGAACAAATTCTTCAGAGTGATTACTCTGTTACACCTGCTAGCCCTGCTCTCAAGTCTGTACAAGACAAAAGATGCTCCTATCTTCCCTCAGATTAAATGTGCCTTGTAAAAAGCGATCAGATTGGCACAATAATTATCCTTCCTCATTAGAAAGCAAGCCCTGAACCTGACTGAATATGACTCCTCTGTCAAGGCCCTTTGTGGGCTCTTATAGTACTCAGCCAACATCAACAGGCACAACACTTCATGTGAACAAAACAAAGCAACATATCAAGTAATCTTGTCTTTTTAGTTGCTTTTTCTCTTCCAAGCCTGATGAGTGAGGTGGGAAGGTGCCAAATTCTTTTTTAACTTGTATAAATGCGCCTAAATGTCACAGAAGAGCCTTGTTATATGAAAAGCTTTCCAAATGTTTTTCTCTCCCACATCTAAAATAGATTGCTCTTTTTTCTTTTTAATTACAAAAGGCACACTCTCTCAGACCACTGCCTGTCACCATTCCGAGGGTCAGCCAACTGTAGGGCCCCACAGAGCTTTCAGTGTTCTTCTGGAGCATCATACACCATAGTGCAGGATACACCTTTGCCCACGGAAGCCAGAAAGAAGGGTAAACACATGGGTAAATAGAAAGTTAAAAACTCTTCTAACAAGAGCATGAGCAGACCTAAAAGGCCTTTCTGTGACAGAACATAAATGCTCCCTCTTTCTTTCTTTTTTTAAATGCATTTGGAGCATATTCGTTGCTTTGGTTCTTTTCTGTTATAACATGAAGGCAGTGAGTAACCCCCAAGAACGCTGACCCCAGTGACTGCAGCACCACCATGGAAAAGGCAGTGCTGAGGCAAAACACTAGGCCTGGCACAGACAGGGCAGCTAGGAAAACTTCATTTAAAAGGGATGAGTGGGAACAGCTCAAGCTTCCATACTAGTGCTCATCTAGACATGACTGGTAGATATAGCACGCTGAGAAGGATGGGTGGTCAATGGTCAGTCGTTACAGTCGTTTGTGACAGCAGATGGGGGCAGACAGCACTGGCTACTCTACAAACTGGAGATTTAGGAAGAACTGCAGAGCCCAACTGCGCTTAGTGGCCTTAATAAATCAGCTACTTCCCTTTTAGTACAACCAACCATGGTCACTTTGTCATCCCAAAGGTCACTCCAGTCTCCTCAGTCTGGCTCATTTCTTGGTGTTCTCAGTTTAAAAGCTCTGACTGCATTTCTGGTCTTAACAGAACGATGTCAGGAGAAGCATCCCATTTTGTTCTGCAGCCAAATATAAGGCTCAATTAAATTATCACATCCTATAGCCTGTTCAACAACACATGCTGCAAAATGATCCTACTTCGCAGTAGTAGGAGCAGAATTGTGTTAATGCATTACCGTATCCTGGACCACTGTCAACTGAGATGTGTGGTCCCAAAATGCAATGGCATTTAAACAGAAGACTTATTCTTCAAGTCATCACGTTACAAGTACATCACAAGAACACAGAAAACACACATAATCTACAGGAATGCCATAACTTAACCCATAAGAGCAGAGTCAGACACCGAATTTAGGACACCTGACGTGACAGAAGGGTAACCTTGGATACACTGCAAAGGAACCCTGTGCAAGCTACCCATGCATGGGATTCCACTGCAGCCTACCCCATTCTCAGCCTCCTTCCAACACCCAAATCAAGAGACACCTTCTACACTGGAAAAAGGAAGTCTCTCAGAAGTAATTTTACTTTTTCACCATCTGCCACAGTCTGTTCTTTCCCAAGAAGAAATGTGGGCCTTTCCATCCTAGACAAAATCCAGAAGCTCAGACTAGTAAAACTACCATCCTCTGAAGTCTAAATCTCAGAGCTGGCCCCTCAGGTGCAACAAGAGTGATTTTTTACTTTTTTTGTGTTTTAATATAGTACTGTTTCTTTTATTTGCCTTTTCCTTTTGGATTTGGGTAAAGGGAGAGGAAAACTGGGGAGCAGGGGGCTGTTTTCATACTTTCATCTGTAGTAAATAAAAAATTTCTTTTCATAAAAATTAAATGAGCACATGCAATGACACTATATGCCCGCAGGAGCTCAGATTTTAAGATACACATCAGCCGCCAGTGTCCTCAAATTAAATTATGCACTAGCAATAAAAAGCATCTCACATTTAAAAAACAACCAGAATTCTTGATCAGTGAACATTTCAAAATCTCTGTTCTGCAGAGGCATACCCAGGTGTTTGCTAAGCAGATGTAACAGAACATTACTACACTGGAGCAGTGGTTAATTGCTGTGATCATTTAAATATGCATTTATTTGCCTTTGGATTGAGAAAATGAAAAGCTAAAGTGGTGTTGTTTTGTGGCCCCAGTGCTAGTTACCAGCCTCCTCATCTACGTAAAATTTGGGTAGGCAGCAGTGCTCTCCCTTGCCTTACCTTAGCTTTCCTAAAACTAATCATTTCCACAGAAATCTGACTTGTTCCGTTGGTCTCCCCTCTCCTGTGACCACCTGCCTCTTTCCTTTTCTGTTTTCCTTCCTTGTCTCCCTGTTCCATGGGCTGCACTGGGACAAGGAGCAAGAGTAGCACGTGCATAACCCCATTTCTTTACCTTGCTGCTTGCAGCATTTCTCAATTTCAGGAAAGTTCCTTTTCATTTTTGCTGGCTGGCACCCTATTTGCATAAGGATGAACTATGAAGCCATGCTACCTCTCCTCTTCTGCAATACCAGAGTCTCCTGATGAGTTTGAGTGGTTTTAAACAGGGTTATGCTTTCTCTTGTGCCCTCTTGCAAGCTTGGTGCTCTGCCAGGCAGCTGCAGAATGTCTGTACTGAATAGTGAGTATTCCCTGTGCAGCAGTCTAACAGGAGCTCCAAGAGGGAAGGCACATCCAAACTCCCACAGCTAAAGCCTGGCAAAAAGAATGAGCATTGCTGCTGTGGCTTTGCACAACTTAGAGCCATGTGATCCCCCACACTGTTGCCTGAAGCCCTGCACACGATGTGAATTGCCACGCAAAGAAACACACTCAATAGCACTGACCTGAACCACTACCAAGATCAAGCAGTAACGTAAAAGGTAAAGTAACTCCACTGCCCAGGGTCACCCTTTGCTTTCAGGTTTGTTTTTATGTAGATATTCATATATTAGCTTAATGGCTGGCACGTTCAAGGGGATAGCAGGAGATAACCTGGCTTATTCCTTTTGGATAGGATTAAAAGCTTTTACAATGGTTCAGTGCTACTTGAGAAAAATAACTGTTTCTCCCACAAACCTCAAAAGACAGGAGGTTGCAGTCTAGCTGGAAATGGTGACAACAGGCCTTCTTTTGGTACTTCTTCTCTAAAAGGAGCTGTGCAAAATAAGACGTATTTTCTCATCTTCTAGGAATTAACCAGATCAAATATGCTTGACCTTCTGATGAGCAGGAAATATTGGAATGCTCTTCTGTCAATGATTAGACCTGAGAGAAAAGTTGAGGTCATACCCAGCTGGTCAGAATAAACTACAAAAAACTAAGTAGCTTAACCTCAGCATTTCCCTTGCAAAAGCAGCTACAAGAACCCCTGGCCAGTGTGATCCCAGCAGCCCACATATAATTCACCTCCATGATGCCCTCAAGCAAGGGGTACACGTTTACAGTAAGTCACATACTAAATACAATTTGCTAGCAATGAGAAGGCCTACCAGTAACAAAGATTAGGGATCAGAATTTTTTTTTTTTTTTGGGTCAGTTGTGCCGGACATTCAGGTAAAACTCTACTTTTCCTGGGGAAAGGGCCTGACAAGATTATGCAATACCACGGACATCTCATTTTCTGTATGCTCACTAATTTAGCCTATTAACAAATTTCATCGCAGTCACAAACACTGGCATAAACAGATATTTTCTTATATTGGACTAAGTTTTCCAAAGTTTTATAAATCCTTCATCAGTTACAGGAAAATTAAGGTCTGCTAGTTAATAATTTATGTCAGACTCATGCAGAATACCCAACTATGTAGCAGGAGAAGAGACCCCATTCTCCTGCTCTGAAGCTGCTGCCTCCCAGACTGCAGAAGACCCAATCTGCCTAATGCAAGTGGTGTACGAAAATGCCAGCACACTCTGAGCAGCTCTGGGCCTGTTCAGTACAGCAGCAGAACACTTGGTTTTATTCTACAGCATGACCCTGGAAACATACAAAAATCCACAGCTATACAAAGAAATTGTGTACTACATACGAATATTCTGTATTTGTAAAATGTATGGTATCAAACTATTCCAATGGAATTTAGTGCCAGAGAGTACATAGAAAGGAAGCATTACTTACTCCCACTTAAAAGAGAGCCAAGCTGAGGCAGAGGGACAAACACCACTGGTGGGGGCAGGGGCATCTCTTGTGTTTCTACACAGCCTCTAATGACACAGTCATCATGACACTACTCTTTTTTGACCTGACCTTTCCTTCACTCCTTGCACAAGAAGAATAATGCCTGTTGAAAGTGCCGTTACTTGATCCTGTGTTTTTTCTTCATTGCTCCATTTGTGGCCCTTCTGCACACTACTAATCCTGCTCTGGAGAGTAATTTATTCCCACATGGGCTTTTCTGTGGTGCCACTCAGCAAAGCACTGGACTGTTTTGCAAAAACTAATTACTCTGGACAACACCTTTCTCAGGTGATAGGCTCATTTTACAAATGCTGAGTTCAGGAATAGGGAAATTGAATCAAAATGTCCACTAGTATTGAACGTGCAGTCTCAGATTGCAAATTCTGCATACACAGAGTGCTTAGCACCTTATGGAACCTTACACATTTGAAGCATAGCTAGTGCTGACTTCATTCCTGCTTTTAAGGGCTCAATACTGTTTCCATCCAAGCTCTAAGATCTCAAGTAAGGGACTGGAACAAAGAAATGCGTAATTCAGAGGTAACCTGAAAAAAAAATTATCTCAGTAACTTCCTCAGCATCATACTGTGACTCTGGGGAAGGAAAAGAGGGATAGAAGAATGAGATGTCCCTTAATCAATGCTTTGCTAAAGAGGTGTCCCTCCCTTGTAGGAAACTTTGCCTTCATTGACTACACATCCAGCTTCAGAAAAACTATAGTGGGCATTCTATGTACAGGGCCATCCATTTGAGAGCAGATCCTGAGTGCCAGAAGCTCTTTTTTCTTCTGTGCACAGCATGGCTGAAAGTCGCACAGGGGAAATAATGAGTAAAGATGTTACCAAACATCGTAGCACAAAGACCATAACCAAAGGATCACAAGGTTTATTGACACTAATTTTTAACTGCTTGACTTCAGATTGTCCCCAGTCCTTTCAGATTTGTTAAATAGGGAACAGCTTATATAAATATTTATATAGGCATAGACAGATTTGTAAATACAGACATACATATATATATATATACATAAAAACACATAACCGTCTCTAAAACTCATTTAAACTTTCAGTGAGTTCCTTTTGATTTAAAGAGATGCTACCATATCCATCGGCATTTCTGTTTTACATTTTTTATTGAACAAATCTAGAACTGAAAACTAGATTTCCTTCAAATTCCCCTACCTGCATGATGCAAGAAAATGAAAATGCCTGTCAGCAAAAGTAATGTGTTTAATACCAAGCCAGCCCTAAACATCAGTAGAGATTTCTGTGTATTGCAGATAATTCTATCACCAAGCCATATTGCTCTGTGCTGTGCTTTTATCTTTGCTGTAAGATAATATCAATATTTCAAGCACGAGCAAAAGAATGTTTTATGAGATTGATGTGGGAAAATACAGTGACAAGTACATAAAAAAGGGCAGAGAAATATGCCAGGTAGTCATCATAAATGCCTTCCATTCCCACCAGAATTTGTCTAGTTTATCCAACTTTAATCAACAAGTAGAGGTCCACTGGGGCACCAGTGACTTTGATTACATTTTCAGTGCTGAAGAAGAACAGCAAGCAAAAGAAAGAAGAAAGCACAGGTAATGGGATGGGGAGACTGTCGCCTACATCCTAGGAGTCTAGACCTTCACAGGCCAAAACAATATTTTGTTAAACTTTTAAATTAAATAAAAATAAATTATTTTTAAAAGAAGGAAATAGAATGGGAAAAAAATTAAAAGTATTGAGCCATTTGCTGTACTGCACACACTCCTGATAAGGGCCAGATGACGGAGGGCAAAAATACTCGGGGAATAATCCCATGATGCCCTGAGTGCACTGCTGGAGCCTGAGCATGGAAGTGCCCAAACAAGAAGTTAACCCTGTATAGCTCTGGCTGGGTGAATTATTCACCTCCTGCCAACCTCTGCAAAGGTACCCAAGGTAGGTTTTCTGAGGAAAAACTCTCAGTTGCAGATACAATTATACCAAGAAAAATGGTGTTTTTCCCCAGTACAGCTAATTAGCTACCTGTGCCTCCTATTGGCACAAGATCTAAGCTTGTTTTTATAAGCTTTCAAAGTAACTCTTCTGGCAAATCCACCAACATAGATCATTTGTCATATTGTCTTTTTTCTTCCTCTGGGGCTTGCAGTTCCTCCGGGTTTGACAACAGAACTGATGACTATTATTTAACCCCTTCCCACATTAACACAGTTCAGCCAGACTGATTTGTTACTGTAGTTTGGTGTTAGGTACCTCAATATTCCTTTGTTGAACTGAGAACCCTCACAGGAAGCTGAGTTTCAGGAAAAGAGCAATTGGCACCCTCTGCAAACAGTTTTAAAACTGTTTCAAGTCATTAAAATTGAGGTAATCAAAACTACTAGTTCTGTAAATCTTATCTGTTTTATTTGGAAGCAAAAGGAAATCTTGCAGCCTGATCTTTTCTAAAGTATCCTCCAACTCTACTGTCCAACTCAACGTTCTCCTGGGGACATTCAGATAGTTTTTAGTCCATCTGGAACAGTGCTCATTTCAAACCCAATTTAATGAAATGCCTAAAAAACTCTTAGAAAATAACTCTCATAATAAGTACTGTACCTTTTATGATATTACATTATTAGCAGACGGTAAATTTGTCTATTTCCCCAAATCCCTTACCAACTTCTTTTAAATACATAAATAAAGAGGGGGAATTTCAGTGGATATTATTTCACAATATGTGGATCTGAGACATTTTAATAAGAAATGCACTTTCAGGCTAGGAGGTATGAATTGTACATCAAAGAGAATGGTTTAATACACTGCTTAATGCTATCATCAAAAATGATGATAACATGATGGCTTTTACACATTTTAACATTTCTTTAGTGCTGAAAAAAGTGGTAGTGAGAGCTATATTTGTATATTACATAAATGTCAGAAGTGACAGTGAACCAGGCAGGTGACACACAGTTCCAACAGCATTCCCTCTCCCTGACCAAAGAAATATTACCTGAACAGAGAGATCCAGGCATTTCCTCTGAGAGTGACTCTTGAAGAGAGTGCCTCTGCTGTATACCCCACCAGTTCATGTGGAATAACCCACACCTGCCATGTCCTCATATCCTCTTCCTTCTATATAGTGTGATTTTTCAAAAGCTTTGAGACATAGTCAAGGTATGACGTGTTGATATTAGCGTTTGAAACAGGAACAAGATGGATAGGTTACTCCTATCCACCAGGGAACAACCCATGACCAGGAATCCCCTGCTGGGCAGAGGGACATGCAAGAGACTGTGATTTTGGAGAGGCCACCACAGCAGCAATCACTGTAAGCTCTTCGCGCAAGGACCTAGAGGGACATCCAGAAGCATCGACAGATATACCTGTAGCACCACCAGGGATGAAAATAACTCTTTTAGGAGAAGGAAAAGGTTCCTCCCTTAGCTATAGCCTTTCAAGCAGAACCTTGTCAGGAAAAAAACCTGAACTGTATAGCCTATAACCATACAGAAGTTCTATGGGGGGTGCACCTTTACATTTCTTAAAGAGAGGTAGTGGAGGCCAGTAACTTAAAGACAGCAGCCTCCTTCAACTGGCAGCAGCCCACTGCAAGCCACCCAAGCCTTGGTGCTTTTCCTTTTCCCAAAAGGTAGAAGGGGAGGAGTGGTATTTTCTGGAAGCAATCCTGGATCCACCTGGAGGGAGTTACCTCTGCACAAGCCCATAACTGCAATACTAGCAAGATTTTGACTCTCATAGTCTCGAGGATGGGAAGATTGTCAGGTCCCATATGGGAATTTCCAGGAATGAGTATGGGACTTAACTCTGAGGCATTGACTATAAAAGGAGATGTAGAGGAAGTCATGTTGCACTGGCTTTATTTAGTCCAAAACATAAGTCTTGTTTTTGTGTTCTCCAAATCCCACCAGGCTTGTGATATAGGACCCAGTCTACTCACACAGCTCATATTCATTTAATGTATTCCTATGGACTCAGATTGACCAAGTGGTTCTAAGTCTTTGAGACTCAGACTGTTGCAAAAGGAGTGCTTTTAGACGTCTAAAATGCCATGTAAAAGTAAATGATCTTTCAGTGTTCTGTAGCAGGTCTTTGCTAAATTGTGCAAGCTCTGGCAAAATGCATTAGCTTGTACATAAATGTTTTCTCCTGCTTTTTTATTCTTCCAAAGAACAGGAAGTCCCTAGGGTCCTGTTAACTGAGAACAGTAAAGACTACTTGCACTTGTCAAAAGAAACAGGTTTTCCACCTAACAATAAAGTATTCTGGCACTTTATAATGTGTATTTGCTTTTAGCTCTTTACCCTTTAAGAGGGATTCCGGCACTTTTACACATTCAGTGAGGGCAAATGGGGAACATCTGAAGCCACCCTGTGCCCACTGTCTAGAGGACAGGGACTTTTCTTATTCTGTGGTACACCATTATCTTCTTGAGGACTTGGCACCCCCAAATAGGCAACATTTTCCAAGACAGTGTTAGGATTTATTAAGCATATTGGACAACTTCCAGATTTCTCTTATATTAGGTTTTTGGCACAGCATCAGTTTCCCTTCTCCTCCCAATCAAGACCTTTGTTTCCCATGGCAGTATTAAAAAATCTGTGCTAAGACAGAATGGGAGAGCATGGGTGATAGAAATTTCCAAGAGGGATCCCATGCCTCATCTAGGTTCTCTTGAAGACTGAACACATAGCTGTATGTAGCTACTGACCTAAAGGGTGTGCATTTCCCTTTCCTTTTGCTGGGGAGCATGTTTTCTACACAGGAGAAGTAAAAAAAGCAGTTTTTCCAGGCTGGAGTTGAAGGCTGGAGCCTTCTCCTTTTCATAGCTTTATCTCTTTTCATAGGTGTATGAGTCCTGACTGTTTTCATAACAAGATATGTTTGGTGAAAAGGTCAGGAAAGTCTAACCCAAGGTAATGTTAAACCTTAGCATTAGGATGAAGAAAAAGGAATGTTCATTGTTTTAGGCAGTGGGGTTTTTTAAAAAGTATTAGTTCTTAATGCTGAAGGTACCCATGTGTGAAAGGAAGTACACAAATAAACAATCCTAGTTTCTGAGCTGCCCTATCCTCCCCTCAAATCCCCCTCCACACACCTCAGCCCTTCCCCCAGTGCTCCTGTGAATTCTTAGACCTGGCTTCTCACAAAACTGACCAGCATTGACTTAAATGTGTGTACAAGCACATCTATATATATTTACTTCAATATAAGTATCTTCATGGGCTTTACAGAAATAAATTTGGTTTTTTCCCCAAGTATGAAAACATAGCACATTCAGTTATTCTTTACCTAAATAAGAAATAGTTGGAATATTGGTGTAAACTAGTCTTAACTCAGTGTCCAAAGACAGTACACTATTTAAAGCTGCCTCAGGAAATAAAGATCTTAAGCTTAGAAATACAGTTAGTTTCTCATAGCTCTGATAGGCTTCCCTCTTTAACTTGTTTGCAGCTTTTCAAAACTAAAAAACCTAATAAGATTATTTCCTAGCCGGGTTCTATGAGCACTGCATCAAAACTGCAAATTCTACAGAGTGAGGGTTGGTAGTTTTGGTTGTTCTTGTTTGTTTGGGTTTTTTTAAACCCAAACAACAAGTTGATTTTGGACTTTAAAATGTATGTGTATAATTAAGAACTGCACTTGTGGATTCTCTTTGAGTGCTGACCCAGCTGAGCACTGCTCCTCAGCTCTGCACTGATGCTCTGCCATTATGTCACAACTGATCTCGAACTCTTCCATCTGTGAGTTATTCATTGCCTCTCCTCATGTTCATCTGCTGGCTATTTATAAATTAAACTCTACTATCACAGCAGTCACTAGTTTCCCTGAAAGAGGATCTAAATTTGCAGAATAAAATGCTGAAGTTGCACAAACACTCGCTACACTGGGGTGGGGGGGAAATAATTCCCATCTCAGAAACAGCAGAGTTACTGTGAAATATTTGAAGTATTTCCACTTGGGTCTATTCTAAGTATCGCCATTTGATGCAGCCATTTTGGATTTTAGCAGGCATAAGGGCATAAACCAGCTTATTGAGAATCATTTGCACATATGCTGATAAAGTCCTGGCTTGCAATATACTGAAAAAGCAATCACCAGTAGGCAGTTTAGCTTCCCGCAGCTTCAGAAAGCCTGTGCATAAGTGACTGGAGGCAGAAAATCCCTAGGTATCTTATAGCCCTACTGTCAGAAATAAGCCCCTGGGACCAGATCCTCAGGTCTATATTCCCAATGCCTTTGGGAAATCCTTCTAATTTATACCGTCTGAGGAATCAGCCTTTATATGTGTAGTCTCCATAATTCTCTTCCTATGACACCTCAAATTGAGAATAATAAAAGCTGAAAGGGTATGAGAGTGTGAAAAGGAAGCAAGTCCCTGCTCTGTCTCATACCAGTAAAAACATGAAAAAGGCAGAGCTTGGAACAGTGGCTTCAGATCCACCCCAATACACAGTTAAAACCTGACCAAGGTGATGTCCACAATTAGGAGCGTGACTCTTGATGCATTTTCTTATCTCTGCTATGCTTTCTTCCTGACCTTGGGTAAGTTGATTAACCTTTCTTTTCTAAGTTTCTTTAAAAGCAGTATGACTGTGCACCTCCCATAGAGGTTGTGGTGCTTAATTGGCCAGTATCTCTCAAACACTTAAAGTGCTTTGGATGAAATATGTCATGCAAGAGAAATAATTGAAGTCAATGGAGCTGTGACAACTGACACTAGCTGAGGAACTTCCCCCTGGTGTTTAACAGGATCAGAAGGACGCTTAGTTAAAATGATAGGAAGCCAAAGAGGCATTTGGTGGTAATAAAATCATAAATGAGTCAAAGAGGTTACTATTTGCTGTGGTAATACTCAAAATTTTTCATCTTCCAGGCATTTTATCAGCATCCATTAATTCCCAGACCTCCTTTAAACAGAGATCTGTAATATGTCCCCCATTACACAGATAAGAAGAATCAGGCAGATGAGTGATGTGACTTATCCACAGAACAAGATGTAAGAAATCAAATTTGAGCCCCTGGCTCCCAAGCCTATTCTCAGAGCTCCCTTTCTGCCACTCTTTTGTTGTCTGTATATTTCCTTATCTTTCTGTTTCAATTATGAAAGCCCATCTCTTTCTCCTTTTTCTGCAAGCATCCTTTCCTAATTCTCTGTTAGATACTGCTCAGATGCTCTTCCATAAACTTCTCAAAGCTTTCAGACAGAAAGAGAAGCTGGGGGGAATGCTGCTGGGCTGAGCAGCTCTCTTTGTCCCAACAGCCCCTTTTCCCAGGTGCCAGGATGTAACAGGATTTGCCCTTCCAAGTATTTTTCCTGGTTCTCTACCAGTTCCCCACAGCACCTGGCTGCTGCACTGCAACTCTCTTCTCAGAAGCAGTTCTTATTCGAATACGCTGGGACAAGGTCTGTCGCTTCAGACTGCCTACTGCTCATTGCAGGAAAAATTTCGTGACCGTTTAAGACCCTAGGGAAAATTATTGTCGTTACTTCAGCTCTTGAAGACGTCTGCCATTAGAGGATGCAAGGCTGAGGTTATGTAAGTGTGCCATACAAATCCAGATGTTCAAAGGAGTCCAACCACAGCTGCTCTGCTCCTAACCTCCCTCTGCAATGGGTGCCAGGCCAAGTTTTTGGTGCTCAGTCTGACTAATAGCCTCCAGGTGAGTCTGCACAGACTAGTTTCTGTGTAGAGGGAATATATGAACTTGAATCAGTCCCCTACTTGAAAAAAAAAAAAGTATCAGCATGCCAGGATGCTGTTGTGCTGAAGTGTCCCAGCAGATGGAAGTGTAACATGAAATGGGGCAAATTATTCAACTCTTATAATGTTATAAATCTATAAATTTGCAACACACCCAGGGAATGTCGTTTACTCTATAATAAAGACACTGCTGCTTAAAACAGGTATGCTACAGCAATATTGGGGGTAATCACTCTTGTATGCTAGAGGTTTCTTTTCTTTTGTTTTTATTTACTCTAGATTTACACTCATAGTTCAGAAAGAAGAGATTTGGCTACATTATTTAAACTAAAGCCCAAACTGGGACAAAGGAGAAAATATAAAATATTGCCCAATCAAACGTCAGCACTTACTTGTGATAACACCACAATGAGCCACATTTTCACATGTTATTTTCTGGCTAACTACAGTAGTCTTAGCACAAAAGAAGCTGGCTTTTTTTACCCTTCAAAACAAAACAAAAACAAAAAAGAGCATTTTAATTACCATAAAAGTGCAAATTTTTGGTCCAGATAAAATTTGAAGGAATAAGGAAGTAAACTGAGTACGTAACTGGATAATAATTTGGTTGTTTTTTGGTTTCTGGTTTTTTTTTCAGATAGAAAGGTAAAGAAGGTTGCATATTTGCCCTTGCTGACACTTGAGTGCTTTGATGGTGACACAGCACTTCATGTACATCTCTATTTTATACACTGAAGAGAGGTAGCACATTAGACACACACACTGTAAAGGTAAACTGTAAATTCTTCCTATCCAGATGAAACGGCAGCCACACTAAAAAAAAAAAAAAAAAAAAAAAACTATGAAAAAAGAAGTTACTATTTCTGTCCTCTTCTGTGCTCTTTGTTTACTAAGATGTAGATTTTGAGACTTTTGATTGAGATGTTAGGTTCTTAACACACTGCGTATCTTTTGTTACAACGCAAGTGAACTCCCTAAAAATTTTAACTCAAAGTCAACAGATAAGGTTCAGCTGAAAGGGACTCTAACACTGACTCCCTGTATAACCTTAGGGAAATCTCTTACGTCTTGTGTTTCTCCAGTGGGAGCTATTAGAGTCAATTCATTAATGTGCAAAAATGTGATTTAAGACCATCAGACAGAAAATCTTAAAGAAAAAGCACTGTCATCATAGATTTACATTAAATTATCTTAATAAAGTGAATTCTATGCTATCTTTGGTCACAAAGTTTAAAAAAAAAAGGTAGGCAGGCAGAGTCACACTATCTGATAACTAACGCAGCAAGGAGATCTGTGACAAGTAGATCCACAATAGCCAAAACTTCTGAGGCTTTCTGCAAAACTACAGGTGAAAACAATGACATATTTCATTTAGAGGCTTGCTCACAGCTCATCTCCTAATACTGTTTGTCTGGAAAAAAAACAGAAGAGAAGGTAGCAATTACCATTGGGGAAAACATAAAAGATAACTGCTGTGTGTGTGCCAGGCATTGGGGAAAATTACAACTTTGTCTTTAGAAGAGAGATGACATTATCCCTGCAGCCAAAAAGAACCTACACTGTAAATGCAATGTCCAAATATATTCAACAAGAAGAGGAGAGAAATCCAACTGGATTAGAAACAGAGCCATTCATGAGCTAATTGGGACAAAAGTTTTGCTAACAGTCTAGGCTGCATACAGCAGCTTACCAGTCACTCAAAAGAGGTGGCAGTACCATTCTCATTTTGAGAGCAGACTCTAGCAGGTTAGTGATGGGAATTGCCCAGGGTGACAGTGGGAAGCAGAGCAGTCACAAGCATAGGGGAAGTAGTCTCAATTGGCACTGAGCTTTTTGGATTCATTTAAATGAAGGATACCCCTGTGCTGCCAAATGGACAGACAATACTTCCCTGTTTGGAAATAGATTCCAGGATTTTCCTTTTTCTTAGTACCACTGATCTGGAATGGTCTACAATGATCCAGTAGGCATATACCAAATAAAATGATGGCTTACTGGGTATGTGAGCTTTTCACATTTATGCCTGGTTTTCTCTATATGGCTGCTGGCTTGGAGGGAAAGACCTTGACTGCAAAAAAAAAAAAAAAAAAGGGCAGCACAAGAGTCCAGGGGAAATGGGACAAAAACTGTAATGAGAAAAAGGAATAAATAAATGGGAAGTGGTACGTAAGCAGCACTTAAGTCTGTGTGAGGTTAACACCAAACGCTTACTCCAGGCTAAATAAATGCTGCCTGGGGACTGTGATTAGAGCAGGCAGCTCAGGGGATGCAGCAGCTTCTCAAAGCTAGAGCCAGGGGAAAGTTCTGGGAGCTCAGCAGTGTGGTGAGCATTTTTGAGCATTAACTCCATCTGACCAAAGGGAACATGATGTTCACAATAAGGGTGAAAGCACTCCCCTACCACATGTATCTAATGCAGTGCCATCACGCTGCCAGCCTGTGCAGAGATGTCATGTCATTCTGTCACATTAACATCACAGAGTTTCAGAGCAACTGGAGAGGTCACGTGCCCTGTCCAAACTGACCAGCTTGCGTAGACAACAGCTTGAAATGCCTCCTTCTCATGTTAGAGTTCCAGCTCAAGACAAATGAGCAGGCAGTCAAATGCAGATCAAAATCCTCGTTTGAGTAATCTGCCTCTCGTAATACTTCTTTTTCAGAAGCAGGTATTGGATAAAACTGCTCAGGCACAGCCCTCAGTCAGAGGTAGCAGCCAAATTATCAATTTACTTCTTCTGATTCTCATTACATTCTACCTGCAGGTACGTAATCAGGCTTTTATTCACCTAACTACTTTATTCTCTAACAAGCAATTCATCTGAAGAGTTTTTACTGCAGGATTTCCACTGTAAGGATCTTTTTTTTTCTGTTGAAGAAGGAATTCACTGCTTCAGTGCAACACTTTTTGCTCATTAAAAATAATTTCTCAGTGAGTTTGGTTGCAGTAGCTCTTCAGTGATATTAGAGACCCTGTTGCAGCATTAGCACCAGAGAACATGCTAAAGACCAGCAGGGAAAATGAAAGGGAGAGAAGAAAACCAGAGGATGGAAGGACAAGACAGATTGCAGCAAATTATAAGCAAGTGCAGACCAGCTGCTGCCCACTGGCGTACTGATTTGTCCAGCTCTGGGAAATGTGCTTGACCATAAAGTCAGACTGTACCCTCACAGGAATTTCTCACCTACTTACAAATACAGTTCTCTATGTGTTTTCTCTCTTGCCTCACTTACTTCCCAGCTCCCTTCCCTCTTATATCATCCTTGGCTTTCTTCCTTTACTACCATATCTTCTGTGCTCACCAGGGACGCTTTGAAGCTTGCTTTCGTAACATAGACTCATTCCAATCTTTAGGGAAAATTGGTACAGAGAGAGCCTGTAGTTTATATCAGCAAATTCGCTAACACAAGCACATTGCCCCACAGAGACGGCATGTTGGGCTGCCAGTGAGTTTACTTCAGCTCCCTTGCTTCTGCAGCAGACAACTCCCTCTTCAGGAAGTCTTGTGTGTGTGTGTGTGGTGTGGGGCAGGCCTCCAGCAGCCTGTTCTGTTACAGTATGTAAAAAAACCTGAGAGCTTTCAGTGAGGCTCCCTGTTTTCAACTAAATAAGAGAACTGGCACAATCTGGAGGTGAAGAAAGATTACTTCAAGACACAAAGCATGTTAATCTCTCTTCTTCTGACTTAAGCACAAGCACTGGTCAATGATTATTTCTAATATACCACGTAAATAATGAATCACATTATTTAGTGAAGTATCAGCTCGGACAAATACAGAAACAAGCAATTTACTACTTTTCAGTCAGTGGGCCAATTTCACCCCCAAAGTAAGTCAAAAGCCTTCCTGAGGCTCTTCATCAGTTGAATACAGCTTTGTTTTAATAAAATCAAAGTAGAGTCCCTTAGCATAAAAGTGCTAATCGCTTCAGGGAATTCATGATTGTACAAAATCTACTTTTCTTTAAGTAGCAGAACAAGGAGGAGCTGGATAGCCTGTCCTGGACACAGGAAAAATAATGTGATTGGTCACTGTTCAACCTAAGGGAACATACTAAAAGAAGCTGCAGTATTTGTTTAGAGAGGGAATACTGCTCTAACACAAAAAGAACTCGTACGCCTCAGGTGAAACAAGAAGCATAAAGCTACCAGGATTATCCTGCAGCAGGACAACCAGAGCTGCAGATGGAATTAACTAGTTGAGACTTTCTAGACCTTTTCCATCTTTAGTCTTATTGAAACGAGCTGTCTTGGTCACTGTGGCCATGTAATCTCCTAGGAATACAAGGGAGTATAAATTTGGGCCTCCAGGCTTGAGTGGCTCATGTCAGTGTTCACTACTGACTCCTTCGGACCTCTGCTGTGTCTCAGGAGTACTTTGATTCACTTCTAACTTCCAGCTTCTGGCACTGGTAGGTGAGAAATGGCCCTTCCACCTGCTTTTAAACCCTGGGGAAATTCTGCAGTCTGTTTTATCTCTAGTATCTGTTCAACTGGTGTAATTGGGTTGTTTCAGGATGGATGAAGCTAGAACTGAGAAATGGGTATCCATGAGTTACTGAAAGGAGAAAAATGTAAACATAATCTAAGACTTGAAGTTATAATCTTAGACACTCCTCTCTCTTCCAGAATCTCATCTGTAACACGTCAGCAAAATAGATGGTGTAGGAGTACAAAAGACTCTCTTTCCTCCTCAGACCGGTCCAACAGTGATGATGCTAATGCCAAGAGAGCATCTTTCACCAGGAAGGGGAAGAAGTAGTTTTTCCATTCAACAAAAGATGGAATTAAAGCAAAGAGAATGTGAAATGAGGAAGCCAGCATCAAACAACAGACAGACTGAATTGAATTTATAAACAGATTTTCTAGATATCAGGCCAGTACCCTCTCCCAGAAAGTATTCTTTATAAAGCACTTAAAAGAAAAATTGTTAGACTGCTACATAGAAAAGACAACCCCACAAGACTATAGAAACATGTCAGAGAGGATGCCCTGGAACCTCCTTTTTTTCTAAACAATTAATTACTAGGGACTAGTGTTGGCCCTTGTATCTGGAAGAATATATGAATATCTGAAGAGAAACAAGCATGAATTGCCATCACTCATACAAGAAAAAGCCCCATGAGCATCTGTCACTCTTACCCTTTACTAAGTGTTTTACACTACTACATAAGTGTAATATGTGGCTTCTAGTGAGACTTGCCGAAAACAAACAAATCACCAGCCCACTGGGTAACCATTGTACACTTGCCAAAATTCAAAGTGTCTGATTCAAAATTCAAACAAGTGCCTCAGCATCACAATCATGCTGGCCAGGACTCATCCATCATCACTTAGGCCTTTACATCTGAGAGAGTCAGTCAGATTTCCTTCAGAGTCAATGGGGGTATTTCCAAGCCTGAATTCATCTGGTGTCTTTTAGATGTCCATTTTAGAAAAAGAGGAGAGAGATACCAAGTTCACATACCCCCAACACTGAACCTCAGACTGGAAATTCAAATTTGAACGCGTATCAGCAAACAGATACATCCTTTACTGAACTGACTCTCAGTCAAATAGATAAGAACTGAGGATTGAGATAGATATACAAAAAATTCAAGTAGTAAGAGCTAAAATGAAAGGTTACAGGAAATCCTCTCTAGTGTCAAATGGGAACTTTGTGTGCCACAAAGACCAGCAATGGTAACATACTCCATCAGATACGTTCCCCTGTATTGATGCATATTGCCAGGAGAAAATGGATACAGACTCCACACTGTGCTCCACCAGGATATTTGCTACAAAATTTAGCAAACACATAAGGTAAGTAATGCAATAAGTAAACATAGAGGCTGGTTATTAAGTTAAATTCCATGACTGCAAATCAAGACAAATTCCAACAAGAGATCATTGGAACTCCAGCACCCAGACTTCAGCCAGTGTGAGTTTTAAGTCCGCATTGACTCTGAGTGCAGGGACTTAGTTTGGTAAAAGCAGCTCTTCCTGAGGAATTCAATGAAGACAAGGCTGTTAGCTGTTACTAATCAGAACCGTCTCTCAGGAAAAAGGAGAGTTTAATTACCTTAGTGTTCTACTCAGTAACTTTCCTAGACATACCACACAGTGAAAGATATGTGACAATGTGGGTGCCAGAGTTTATATCATCACGAGCTTGGGACAGCCATGTTAGTCATGAGTTTGATTCCTGTCTCCCTCTTTTCTGAAGTGCATTAGCTGCTATGGAAACTGTATCATTAGAATGGGCATGGCTTTCTGACACCCAGATGAACCCCATGGTTATGCTAAATGATGTATCTTCTTTGCAGAGTTCTAGCTACGTCTAACCTCAGCATATTAACTAATCCAGATCCATCACACACAATCTGAAATACATTTCTATACGAAGGGAGTAAATGACAAAATTTTTGCAGTTTTTTCCTACTCTTTCCCGTTTCTGATTGGTGGTGAACTTCTCATACCCTATAATGCCATAAAAACAGCAAGCTGCTCAACGCACAGCTGCAATGATTGGCAATGTGATACTTAAAGAACAAACACTTGACAATGCTTGACAAACACTTCCATGCTCCAGAAAGACTAGAATCCCTCTGATGAATTACAACCACAATGTAATGAATTTAATTTTTTATGATTCTTTCAATTCTCCTTTTGAAAGGATGCTGCAAGAGAGGTTACTTCAATTGGATCAAGAGACTTACAGAGAAGTCAGACTTTTACATCCTTATGTTAAATGGTGCTTATCAAAAAAGATACAAACACAATGAGTCCCTGTCTTCAGACAAAAAAAAAAAAAAAGGCAGTTCTCTTTAATTAAGAGGCCTATCAATTCCATAATCTGAATGAAAATTTTTCAGGGAAACAATGAAACAAGAACTTCTCTGCTCAATCAAATCAATGGCTCATCTGTTCTTTTGTCTAAATGTGACAACTGCCAGATTTTTTGAGCAAGATGTAACCAATTCCCTTTCTGCTACTGCAATTCATTTCAATGCTACTGCACTATAACCTGCATTGTTATATTCCTCCTAATGCCATTCTGTGATCTCAGATATGACAATCAATTTGGAAAAGCTTCAAATGCTACAAAATATTTACCAGATTTTAGAACACCTGGAAAGCTATGAAATAATAAAAACAACAATTATAGTATATAGTGCTTTTCCAACAGTGTGCTTGTGATTTATTCCACTTCCCCAGTCTTCAGTAACTACAGAATAAATTGTGAGGTATCACAAGGAAAGCAACTGTCCAGATCTCTCATGCAAGCCCAGAAGTGCCTGAAATACCTTTGCTTTAGCAACAAATCCTACACCATTGTGGAGACTCAAAATACTTTGAAAATCTCAGTGAAGCTTCTAAAACAGGAAGCTTGAAAAATTCAAATTATCACACTGGTCACAGCACTTGACCTCCAAAATGTCATTTTTGCTCTTCTTTCAAGAAGCAGCAAATGGTCGCAGTATCTCACTGAAGAAGATGTATGCCTCAGTTTACCAATTAATTCTGAACAGCAACCTCCTGCTGAAAGACTTTTTTCTCCCCCTGAAACAGTTTAGTCAAATTACATATTACTAATTTGCCCATAGTAAATTAGACTTGATTGATTAAAGTCTACCGCTCTGCAGAAATAAAATTAACTGGAAATCATCATGTAGCTATTAACTTTTAACAAAAAACAGTCAGAGAATGAAATAGCACCTGAACTGCATATTGAAGTGGAGAAACAAGTTCAGGACTTGGGCTCCCCCTGCAATAAATAGTTGCAATACTTCATGTTTGGAAAAATAAGGACAACTAACCACAACAAAATAGGCATGTGCATGCTTTCCTTTTTATTTCTTAGCTAGAAAATTTCCAATGCTGCCTTTGAAATTGCTAGCCATCTATCATTCTTTGACAAGGCTGATCACTCTACTAGTTGATGTTAAGCGGAACCAAAAAGGAGTCCGTCTCTGATGGGGGTCTTACACATCTTTAGCCTTGCTAAAGCCCAAGGGAGCTTCACAGCTCTGCCCTGAACAGTATTTAAGGCCAATGGCTGAGTAGTAAGAATTAAAATCCCCAAAGGATTGTAAAAAAGTTCGAGGCACAGCATGCCTGTGCATCTATGACAGATGGTTACTACAGCTCCATGACCACACAAGCAATTCTAGGTCACATTAGCGGATACTTTGTTTACCTTGGACTTTTAGAACTAGAAGGAGGCGAGGACACATTCTTCAGGAGAGTGGTGACCTAATTACAAAGGGTTTCAACCTTTCAGTTTGTATATACTCAAAAAATTTTGGGCCTTTCTTGTAGTTCTCTATATAGTGGTTTTAAGACAAATTATAATAATCTTGCTTTACTTAGTTACTTTTTATATAACTTAGATGTAGTCCACTCACATCTATTAGTCAAAATCTAAAGGCATTCCAGTAGATCTTTTCCACACCTTACTAATGAATCCACCAACTTAAAATAAAAAGTCAGTTTATCAATAAATTTTCCTCGTAGTGATCACTGCTTTGAAGATACTTCCATCTTCTGTTAACTTTAATCTCCAGTTTCAGAGCAAAGTGTCACCACACTGTAGTATTTGCATGGCACTCCGTGGGCCTAAGAGAATATTGTGATGCCTAGATGCTGCAGGTTGGCCTTTCAAGGTGGATAATCCCGAGCAATCCTGCAGCAACCCTGCAGCAACCCTAGAACGAGCGAATCTATTTCTGCCTGCATCACTCAGTATCCTATTGCTGTGTGGTGCTCACAAGGTTGGGAAGAAAGTCTACAGAGATAATGGCTGCAATTTGCAAGGGTTTCTCTTTGTTTCACTGTCTGAGCTTGCTTGCTGAGGCGGCACTAATTGCAGAACAAGGCTTCAGCTCAAGGGGCCTCACAAGCAGAGCTGCTTGCTCCTGAAGCTTAATTCTCTGATTCGTGACCTTGGAACAGCAGGGACAGGGGAGAAGAGGGAACACATATCAGACAGTTGTTGCAGTGAGGATGGCAAAGTGGCCTGAGGGCTCAAGACATAGATCCTGTTCTCAGCTCTATTTTCTACTGGATGTCAGCTATGGATATCTCACAAAATCTTTCCTTGGACTTAAGTTTGTCTCATAATGGTGATGATCAAGCGCTTTGAGATATTTGGAAGACAGAAAATGCAAAAATATTTTGTAGCATCTCATTATTAAATATAGGACTAGACAAACACCTCTGAATTTAGTTATTATTCAGGTAGATAAATATAGAGCTGGTTGCACCAAGTCCCTTCTGTGTTTTCCTTCTGTGAATATTATAGCAAGTGACATGTAATGTGGAATGAGAAAAAAAAATGAAAAAATGGGTAAAAAGAACAATTTTAAACTTGTATCAGAAACTGTTCAAAGAAAAAGATTTTTTGATTTTGTTAGCTCATTTGCATTTGAGACCTGACTTGTTTTACAGGAAAAATACAGTATGATCTTACAGTAAACATAATAGCAACAAATGCCCCTAATTATAAAGTCCATTGAACTTTCCTATAGCCAAATCTCTGAGTAGCTTCCTCCTATGTGGCATCTGAAGAACCTTCTTTTCTCTTCAAGGATCTAGAATTCTGTGTACCAGTATAAAAGTAATTTAAACCATACCAAATTTTCATAGGTAGCTAAAGACAGGGATGGTAGCAGGAGCCACTGTTAGGATACAAACTGAACAGGGGAATCACATCCCAAAAGCTCAAAGAGAACAGTGCTAATGGGAGAGATGAGTGGGAGTAACTCTCCCCAGTGAAGGGGAAAGGCATTTTCTCTCCAAAAGGGTAAATGAAGGACACTTTGATAGAGCCTTCCAGCTCCACAAACTCAGAACCACAGGCTTCCTTCCTGGCACCAGACCATGCCAAGGGCAGCTCCAGCACTGCTATGCCAGCACAACCAAGAGATCCCATGCACAAGACAGGGCAGAAAGAGGCACCGTCTCCAGGGCAAAAAGAAGACTCCATGTCCAAATGAAACCAGGTCAAACTTCCACATGGTGTTCATTTGGTTTGGTCGTCTCCAGCCTCCGCTAAACTCTCTGCTTATGACACCTGGGAAAATCAGTAATTACATGGCACATGCCCCTAACTTGATAAATTCTGTGTCCAGCACCTTAGTATTAGCAGTAGTGTCCGCCTTCTAAAGACAAAGGAGGAGCTAAATGACCTCCCTATGCATCTGAAAAAACAAAAGTAAGCAAGGGAAAGTAATGTGGTACAGTTTGTCCTGTAGGCAATTAGTAGGGTCAGTCCCAGCAAGCAAAACATAAGAAAGGCTGAAGACTCACGCTGAACCCCAAAATGTCATTGTGTACCTTGTTGGGGGGAAGTTTGCTTACTTTTCTCACTAAGAGCTTCAACTTCCCCCACTAGGACTGGTGAGAGAATTATACTCACTTCATAGTAAGCAGAAGTCAAATTCAAAGCAGTTTTACATCAATAGAGGCAGGTGGGGAGAGGTGAAGATGCTGAGGTAAGAGGAACTATGTTCAAGTAACACAGAAATAATGTCCAGTATTACTTCTTTTCTTCCAGATTTGCTATAAACCTCACAGAGATTAATATAATAGCAATGGAACTCCAAAGAAAATAAACTAGAAAAAGTGATACACAAGTACTAAACATTATGTTGTACACAATGGCCACACTATGACCAAGAGGCCAGAAAGACAAATGGACTTCTGATTTTTATTCCTGGACCTGCCACATCTTTGCTAGTTCAACTTCAGCAAGCCGTTTATATGACTTCTGTACATCCCTTTCATAGTTTATAAAAGGGACAGAAATACTTTGAGCTCTTCATACAAGAAGTGCTGTACATGACCAGGGTGTTACAATTACTATTAATCTATAGGATTTGCATTTAAAAAACCCAAATAAACAAATCCCAAGTCCTTCTTAAAAATGAGGAGTGTAGGACTGGGCTATGATGCTGGAAATGTTCATAACAAGATAATTCTGAGGATATTAATTTATGGATCACTTTTCTCCTATACAGCATTGATATAGGTTAATAACCTTCATGGAAAAGAAAAGGTCTTGGCAGTAAGCTTCAAGAGTACCTGGTAAAAGAGCCCAAATTTCAAGTGCTCCTGAAAAGACAGTTTGTCCATTGTGTCACACTGGCATCTCCTGATATCATCTCACATTTTTTATTTTTTTTTCTGTATCTCACTTGATAGAAAGAATCCTTGTAAATCCAAACAGAAGCACATTTAGAGCAGTTAGTACTCCCAAATTAAATAACCTCCCTTCCCTCTTATTTACAAAGACATGCATATTTTTATCTTCAAGTGTTTCTATTCTACAAATATGACCAAGAAAAATCTGTAGCCTAACAATGCAGCATTGGCATCTCCTGCTGAAGGAAACCAGTTCCTCCCTGACATCTTCAGTAACTACCAAATGTTTTTTCCTATAATCTTTCAATGTTTACATTATATAGGAATATGTAATAATAATACATTATGCAATAACATATAGGCAATAAATAATAGCATATAATAATGTAGCATATAACAATATACAATTATGTTACATTAGAAATAAAAGCAATACTACTAACTTGCACTGTGACATGAGAATCAATTGAAGATGTAACATTATTGCATCTGAATACTAAGCATGGAGTGCAGTGGAATTTGCACTCCATGCTTAGTATTCAGATGAGTAATATTGAGGAATGGCAAAGAAAATTTCAGTACCAGAGCTGCTTCCCAGGAATAGATAAGGCTTCATCTAGATATCTAGAAAAGCACATTAGACTTGTGTATCCTCTCATAAACATACACCAGCAGTTGTACTGCACAGTACAACTGTACTTAGCAACCCTTCCCCTGGCCACACTGACTGCATGCTCAGAGCTGTTTATGTCAAACACATCGACCACCTTCTGTTCAACACAGATACTGCCTTCATCATTAGAGTTGTCAAGCAGTTGAAGTGAAAGACTAATTTCCTCTTTTCTTGTATTTCTCTATTTAATGTCAGCATTTTTTGAGATACTTGCTTAAGTAGCAAGTTACCACAGATTGAGTGTTCATTACTGTCTCAGTTTCAGCAAGATTAGTGTGCTGTGGCCACAGCAGTTTGTCTTGGTTGGAACCGTCACCTTAATCTGTGCTGTCCCTGTCTGTTGATCATCTCTGCCTGTCATCTCTCAACTTGATTTTAGAATAGCATGTCTTTGGGAAAGCAACCACATCTGCAACATGTTTTAGTCATTGACTAGTGTAAGGCAGCTGCAATATGAATAGAGAAAAAGTTGTCAAAAATTAGGAGAAGCAGAAAGAGCTCCACTGGCCACAGCAGTGAGGTTTAAAACCCTACATTGTCCAGCTTGATGCATGCCACAGAGGAATCTATTTCTCAACAATGAAGTTCACATTTCAATGTGAAGAATTTTGGAGAAAACATTGCTGGCAGTGGTCCACCTAGAAGGTACCAGTCACTTTATTATATAAGGACCAAAGATAAAATTAGATTGGAACAATGTGCAGCATCTTCTAGAGCACAATGACTCACATTCACACGAGACTGTCAAGCTGAAACACAGCCATGGAGAGTGTAAAAACAAGGCTGCAGTAAAAAGTACATCTCCAGATTCTTTTGCTGAAAATAGAGAGAAAACTAAAGAGCTATGGGCACATTAGTGATCTCCAACTTACTGCTGTAGGCCACAGAAATTCATGAACCATAGCAGATAAATAATATTACCTTCTTCCCTAAACATTGCGAATCAGCAGAGAGAATTCATGAGGAAAATTATGACAGAATAAAGACTAAATATCCCTAAGAGGAGTTTCAGGAGAAACTACTCAGAAGGTGAAACCCCTTCCTGTAATGACATGTCAGCTCACACAGAGACCCCAGGCTGCCTTATTCATACATTCCAGCTTAGCACAGACTGGAAAATGTGGGATTCTGTACAATTCTACCACTAAGAAACAGTGTATCATTCTCATTGTGGTACACATAGAATGAGAGAGATGAGTAGATCTGTCTGGCTGCAAGCATCTGTTCTCCTCTCTCATTTCAACTTCTAATGAAGGAAGCAACATTGTTGATCCTCCCTTCAGTTCATTCTCTACCTGTGTAACTGTTGCACAGCCTTGCTCATCAACTCAGAGAACCAAGGAAAGACAGACCATCTTTTGTTTCCAGTCCGGTATTATCAACTGAGTCCATAACAACTCATGTTTTATAATTCATCAGAAAATGGTCCTTGAAACAATTGCTAGGTCCTGAGTGATGTCAATGCCTACAGCAAATATTGTCAGGAGGCACTTCCCAGGCACTGTCAACACCTCTCAGTAAATACGTTCAGAAGCTGTCTCCCAACTCTACTGTGAAGAGCTATCAAAGTATGTGGCCTGATGCTAGCACCCAGCTGCTGTCATCTCACAGCATACCTGGTCAAAGCCACTTCCTGATGGCTGTTGATGCCAGCCAGCCATCCAGCTCACTTGTCTGTACTCATGGTAACATGAAGAAAGTCACAATGCAATTTGGCTTCCACAGCAGCTAAACGTGATCTCTATAACCTCATCTCACAATCAGCAAGCACATTATTCTGTACCTAGGATAGCAGGGAATCCCTGCAACACATGGGAGTTACAGCGCTGTGTACCAGTGAACAAGAACTATACAGCAGTTTTATCCAAGTCAGCAAGTAAAAATACCACCAATGAAATAAGGTGGATCTCACTGCCATGAGGTTTTACCTCTGCCATATTCAGGTGAAGATTCCATTCTTAAGATGTCTCTTCTCCCTTGCTGTACCTTCTTTTCTATGGTTCACTGTAAGCAACACTTCTCACTCTTTGATTTCAAATAATTATCTCATCCATACTTAGTCACAAATTAGTCAAATTGTACATATTTAGTTTGTTCATTTAAATCCACATACAACTGTTTGGCTTCCTTAGGAGATCTACAAGGCAAAGAATGCTTTTAGTGAAAGAAAAAAATAACAGATTGTCCCTCAATGTGTGTGTGTGTATATATATACACATACACTGTATGTGCTGGCACATGGTAGGGTGTATTTACTGTATGAGACCATATGTTTGAAGAATTAGAACAGAGGAAAAAAACCAGTTTCTGAATGTTATATGTCTAGTTTACATATTGTCAAATAGATTCTAAATATATGGGAAACACAGTTCACGAGATTCGTAATTGGTAAAGGACAGGCAGTCATATATAAAGATCAGTGAGTGTTTAGGAGTCAGATTTACAAAGAAAGAAGGTGGAACACTTCTAATCTGTATGAAGTCATATCACTGCTCCTGCCTTTTCAGCTTAAAAAAAAACCTCTCATAAAAATCTGAGCATGCCAAATGTAGCAGAAGCATTATCATAATCCTTGCATCATGTGTGGATCTGCTGGAGTAAGTTTCCACTTCCAGTGGTGGAATCACTGAGCACTCATGTAATACAAATATGTCTATAGAATACTTGATGCTTCATGTGCAAGTGTAAATATGTTCAGTGGATGAGAACACTGAGAGTTAAAAGGCTTTTTCTTCCTAACAGAAAACAGCATAACAAGAAGAATTAGCTGAGTGCTGGAAAATGAAGCAAGATAAATTATAAGAAAATAGCACTCAGTAAATTCCAATGAGTTTGAATATGTAGATTATGCTTGTATCAGAAGAGATCTAAATTTTCAGAGTAAGTTACCTACATCGATGCTTTCATACCCTTTGCTACTTGTTGTTTTGAGTCTTCTTTTATTCCTTTCTTATGTCATTATGGGTCAGAAATAGCCATATTTTGTGACGTTTCCCCCTTTTCACCGGAGTTTAAACTGAAAGAGGAGAGTCTTGTTCTTCGAGAGCAACAGCCAAAGGCTATGGCCACAATTATTTGTGCCCATTTATCTATGTCAAGTCTTGCCTTGTGAACTCATCATTAAAACAAAGACTTGGGAAAATGTTAACCCTGGGGAAATACTAGACAGGAACTGGATCTCCTGTTTAGGATTTTTAGGTGTATAGAGAATTAGTTGTATTCTTTTCAACATACACAGCACCTTGTTTGGAACCTCTTAACGTACTGAATTACATGGCACCATTGTGAAACTACCAGCTCTCTGATTTTGCCAAGTTATTCTATTAATTAGACAGGTGTGAATAATTCAGGTTACTAGAGAACAATTAAATTCATTTTAGTCTAGCAAACTATCACATAATCACAGAATATGGTAAGTTGGAAGGAACCCACAAGGATCATTGAGTCAAACTCCCAGCCCTGCACAGCACCATCCCCAAGAATCATACCCTGTGCCTGAGAGCATTGTCCAAATGCTTCTGGAATTCTGCCAGGCGTGGTGCTGTGACACTGGGGAGCCTGTTCCAGTGCCCAACCACCCTCTAGGTGAAGAACCTCTTCCTAATATCCAACCTAAACCTCCACTGACACAACTTCAGGCCATTCTCTCAGGTCCTGTCACTGGTTACCCCAGAGAAGAGATCAGTGTCTGCCCCTCCTTTTCCCATCATGAGGAAGTTGTAGACTGCAGTGAGGTCTCCCCTCAGTCTCCACCAGGCTGAACAGATCAAGTGGCCTCAGCCACTCCTCATACGGCTTCCCCTTAATGCCCTTCACCATCTTTGTGGCCCTCTTTTGGATGCTTCCCAATAGCTTTATGTCTTTTTTATATTGTGGTACCCAAGATTGCCCCCAGCACTCGAGGTGAGGCTGCCCCAGTGCAGAGCAGGGCAGGACAATCCCCTGCCTTGCCTGGCTGGTGATGCTGTGCCTGATGCTCCCCAGGACACGGCTGACCCTCCTGGCTGCCAACTATGTCAGTGAAGGATTTGACTGTACATCATTATTTCCTCTTCAAAAATGTCCCAACACCACAGATGCTTTAATAAGCAAACCTAAAACCAAGGATCTTCATGAATAGATTAGCTCTGCTTCTTTCATGGAAACCCATTCTTACTTCATGATAGCACTAGGAATCAATTATACAATGTTCTTCATTATACTTCAATTAACTGTTGCCTACAAAATATCTCTGTAGTTTTGGCAGGCCTCATTTCCCAAACCCCTAGCCACTGAACCTTTGTGAAACCTAAAATCTCTTCCCATTTCAGTACCTCAGTTTCACTTCCTTTCAAATATGAGGATGATGATGTTGGTATCTACCTCAGAGGGATTCTGAGGATTAATTCTCAGATGACTTGAAATTATCTGAACTGTGTATGTGGGTAGAAACTATGAATTATTAGCAGACGTTGCTATTACAGTGACAACTTCCTACATTTTAAAATCTCACATTTTTGTGTGAAAGTAAAAAGAAAGAGAAACACCTCTTGGTTTCTACATCAGGACTTAGATTTTGATTTGATTTTAACCTTCAAGATTCTTTTAACTTTCTTGTGCAGGGAAAGAAGATTGAGAGCAGGGGCTGGAGAAGCATCTGAAATTCAGAGAGAACCTCTTCTCTGTCTTCCTTCTTAATAGCTTCTTTAGACCTGCAGCACTGACCCCTATTACCCATCAGTATGGCATTTGCCCCACTGGTTAGAAGTGTGCTGAGCAAGTACAGTCTCCAGCCGGCAAAGGCAGGACTTGATACATAATGTGAAACAAACAGCAACAATGACAGGACAAAAAGGACTTTGACAGAGAAAGATTGATGGTGGCAAATGGAGAAGTGTCACAAAGCCAACCGCATGCTTGCCAAACTCCAAAGCCACATTTGTCATCTGTGGCACTTTTTCCCTGGTGCAGGCTGCTTGTCAATGGGACTAGTTCAAGTGTTCAGCAGGTGAGGAGATGTGGAGGTGAAGAAGTGAAGACATCATTCTTCATTACTCACTTCAGAAAGAGGGAAACGAAAATAAGAAAGTTGACCACAGTACAGTCTTGATTAATTACCAGGCTTGTCAGTGACAGTGAAAGCCAGAGGAGAGTGAATTTTATTGCTATAAGCACACAGAGCAAATACAAGTTCCCTGAGAACCATCAGTTCAATGAGGCAAGCATTAATGTCTGGATCCTGAAGTCCTGCAGGCTGAAAACACAGACCTGCACAGCCATCCAGCCCCTCTTCACTCCACATTGCTGCTCAGGGCCTCAGACCTTTTTGCTGGGCAAATCTCATGGGCTGGCAGTAGTTTTGGCCTTACAGTAAGCAATATGTTGGACATGTGGTTACCAATATGCACGTTGCATCTACAAACTGTGAGAACAATTCTGTTGTGTAAAACTGGAACGGTTGCAGAGGATTTAAATACTTTCAAAGTGCAATCACATGAAATTGTGATTTTTTTTTTTTTTTTTTTTTTCCCTGATAGCTATCCTAGAAGTAGACAAAGACTTTGTTTGGAAAACCTACCTTTATTGCTAAAGTGGCCAATACCTAATCTCTTCTTACATATTACTTAAAATAATTTAGAGGGCATTTATGCTAGGAAAGCAGCTCAGTTAAAAAGCTATTATGGGTCTCATACCATGTACACTTAGTGTTCTAGCAAAAATGCTGGGTTTTCCTTCCTTAATTTCCAACCCTGGAAACTCAACCTGGAAACTCAGCCTGTGATCAAAAGTCTATACCCTTCCAGCTTATATATCATCTGAAATAAAGAATGTACTTTTGGACTTCACAATCAATCCTATAAAAACTTGTAAGTCGTGAAAGATGATGCATCTCTTTTCTCTGAAAGTTCTGCTGACTTTAATAGAAGTGAAAAATACTTCAAATGCATCTTAATTTCTACATCCTGCACTTCTAATTCTGCAATCACAAAGGGTTAAAATTTGTGCCTATTATTATTTGAGCAAATAGGCTTGAGATCATATTCCAACAGGTTCCAATCACCGTGGCAGCTACTGAAAACCACTTGTCCCATGTTCATCAGTAGTAAAATTGCTTTCAGCAATGGTTGAGTGGGGATTAAAGCCACTGATGACAATTACTGTTCAAATACAGTTCACTTTCCCAGTACACACTAACCAGGAGCCTCTTCAGTACTCAGAATAAAGACTCTGACACAGAGGACCTGTACCGTGAACAATTTTTTTACACAGTCTCTGAAAAAAGGAAGATTTTCTTAGCTTAAAGATGAGTATTCAAAGGTCTTAATAGGTGTAGGGGGTCTAAAAAGCATACCTACTAATGTGGGCTCTCTCAATCTCCTCCCACCCTGTCATCTCCACCTGAGGAGTTAGGCATGAGGACATCCAAAAAGCGAACTCTGCAAACATCCAGTACAGCACAGTTGGCAGCACTTCTGGGCACACACGAGAGCAGAGTAGAAGATCTCTTAGTAAAATTTCACCAGAAAATACAGATACAGTGTCCCAGGCAGCCATGCTGCCTAAGCAGAGTTTTCAGCATCTTTTAAGCTGTACTTATTAACACCAAAGTCCTTTTGTGGATACCAACCACAACTTTTTGCCACTGAGACTTTTCACCAGCCTGTTCACAGAATATTTCACAACCTTCAATGTATGTATCCTCCCAAAATGTGAAGGACATAACTAAGTCATGTCACATTACAGTATGAGTTGAAAATAAAGAGGTGGATGGAGGAACATCTTTCAGAAAGCCATGAACCAGCTGTATCCAAGCTGCATTAGAGTCAGAAGCAGCACATCTGAAAAGCACTGTGTCTCTGCCAAGAGGCAGAGACCAACAGCAGTACACGGATAACACAACACTGCTGTAAGGAGAACAGCACCTATCTCTGCAGGGATCTGTTCCACACATTACAGAGACACCACTCGTGGAGCTGGGCCAGTTCAGCCTGCACCATGCTCAGCTGTGCAGCTCAGAAAGGCCAGTCACTGCTCAAGGTCACTTCATTAATCTACAGGAAGTATGGAAAATGTGCAAAACCTAAACTCCTAAAAATGGCATCACTTTTATCTCCCTGCTCCCCCCTGCCCTGATTGTCATGTTAAAAATGGTCCTATCTCTTCAAAACATAAACACTGTCACCCTCAAAGCGTGCATGTTTTCTCAGGAAAAATGAGTCACTTTCTAAGTAAAGGTAAACTTCCTTCAGAATCTTTTAAATGTTTTCATGTAAACTTGAAATACCTGTTTTATCAGGGTTTCTCACTAAGCAGGTGGTTCAAATTCCAGAGAAGGAAAACTGTATAGATTTGTGCCTTTTTCAAAATGGTTTAATTTCACCTGGTTCTAAATTGCAGCTCAAGGTGCAGAAAATACGTACTACTACTAGGGCCTGTCTTTTCCCTGACACTTTTTTCATTGATCCCACATAATGAAAGCCAGCTTGAAAGACTGTTCTATTTTGCATCCATTTTTCATGTTCACTGGCTCTCAGCATCCCTCACTGCAGCTGATGTCTCAGTTCAGCTCCACAGATCTGCCCCCCCACCATCAATTCCACTCTGAAAGCACCCAAATCTGCTCTCAAGCAAAGAAAAAGAAATGTACCTGCAAACGCCTGAGTAGCTTTCCCCTTCACCCCTCCTTGCAGGTATCCATAATTTGTCCTTCCCAGGTAAGCCTCCAAGTTATAGCCACTATCCTTCTTCCTGGCCTGACAATGAAGCCTGACAACACTTTCTCTCAATCATCTGAAGCTGTCAGTCATTATGATTGACACACCAACTCACAGCTTGAACATATTACACCCACAGGAATCCCACTGCTGTCTAGACTACACAGTGATAGCTTCTGACCAAGCATTCTAAACCACGTCTGGACAAAGGGCCCAAGGCAGAAAAAAACAGATGTGCCACCACCAGGCTGGCACTCTCCTATACCCTATGTCCATCTCACAGCTCCAGAGCAACAGCAGGAATGAGATTTAGATCACAAGATTGCTGAGGCAGAAACTGTATCTTTTATTATGTGCAAATTCAACACACTGTATGACACTTCTTTGTCTTTGTGCTTGAACTAATAGAGAACCTCCATCAATGGAGAAGAGTTATGGCGCAGCTGAGAGATTTTGATTCAAGCTGTTAGAGGAAGCTATATACAAATGCACAGTTTATCAGACAAGGGAAGACCTTCCTACCTTTTGCCCCAATGCTCAAACCAAGTGTTTCAAATGTTGAAAAATACTTTCAGTTCTTCCCTATTATTCTTCCATCTGTGCAGCTGATAATACAGTCACAATTCAAAACGGGAAGTGAAAATTGCCTAAGAAACCATAAACACTATGTTGTTTCAATTGCCCAAAAATGAACCAGAAATACTAGATAAGGTACAAGAAAGACCTTCCGCTTTAAAAATAAACTATGATTACAGAGATCATGGTGTTTAACTGACAGAAGAAGGTAAAGAAGTTCTGCAGAAATTATATGGTGAATTTATTCTTAATCCTGGGGCTTAAACAGGATGATGTTTCCACACCCTGCTGCCCTATGTCTCTTCCATGCTAAGCAGGCATGAACTCTGAGTGCTCTTTGCACTGGGTTGACAAACTCCAGGGAGCACAGACTAAAAGAGAAATGAATCCCCTACATTCAAGACCCATGAAAGTAATGTCAAAATGTTGTCATTTAATGTGTGCTCAGATGTTTATTCCCACTCTGCTTAGGCTGGTAAAAAGTATGGATCAGATGCTTAATGTTTTCAACAGCCACCTAACACTAGAATCAATACTGCCAAACACTATGGGTTGTCCCTCATTAATACCCTTACATCAGTAGTGTCTCTGATTTAACATACTTTTAATGGCTTTGAACATTTGATCTATACACTTCACTTGCCTAAACAGAAAGAAACAAACATCTCTTGACACACTGTACGAAGTGTTCATGGGCTATGGAACCAGAGAAGCAGAGCAAACACTGGGGCAGTGGCTGCAGTCATGCTCATCACTGGACTGAGCTCTTTAATTAACAGACAAAATTTCACCATTCCAGCAGATAAGTGGCATTGACAGGAGAGGTATAGTGCTCTTGCAGAAAGCAGAGATGAGAAAGTGAACAAGAAAGAAAGAAACTTTCTTGTTATTGCTCATGTTTAAGGAGTAGTTTGGACTGCTATAAACACAAGGAGCAAAAAGGTTCTGATTTTTCATCTTTGGGGACTGTTCTAAAAAGGCTCGGACTTGTCTTTTTTAGGGATTGTGCAAAATCTCCTCCACTTTTGTCCTAATGCTGTATCACACAGCATGGAAGTATTTCTGCTGGACATCACATGGTGGTACCAGGTGAATATGCAACAACACAGGATACTCTGGGGCCTCACATGATAAGCTGATGCTGTGACTACGTAAGACAAGCACCTGTGGGCAGATGGATTGTCCCAGTGTATAAACACTAAAAGGGACCCACAGAAAAAAAATATGCCTCTCAGATCTAGCCCCCTCAGAACTATTCAGTGGCTGTTGGTTATACTCGCTATGTGTGCATGTGGATATATTAATAGTTATATATGCACACACACGCACGCACAAAGGCATATAATCTGTACTCAATAACTTCCAGAAACTAATTACAGCCTTGACAGGGTGGGTCTTGCATCCTGATAAATTGCACAGCCACAACCCATATATATTCCACCAAAATGTATCTCCGGATTACTATGCTTGTGGTCACAGCTCAGTGAAAAGCACTCTCCTCTAAAGGATGACAAACAGCATCCTCACACTATTTAGACTTTTGCTCTTATGACTGCATCCTAGCAGCTTATCATGTGTTTCCACACCTAGGGTCTCCAAGGAAATTCCTTAGCACCTGGTGACTGCTGGAATTTAGATTTCACTGCGATAGAGACCAGCTCTGCATTTCCACAGGGGCTCTGCTCTCTGCCTCTAATAATCAGTACAGACATTGCTCTATGGAACAACTCAGAAGGGCAGATGACAATGCATTGTTCTCCCTGCAGCTTGGCCTATCCATCACCTTACCTTAGCTCAATCATTTTGTTCTGGCCTTATTGTGGCTGCCTTCTATATAAATACATCTTTCACCTTCTACCTTTGCTTCAGGTGCTATTTAGACAACATAATATTTCCTTCCCTGTGGAATATTGGGGGATGGGAATGTGGCAGATCCCTGCCTCTAGGAGAGTGGTCCATCACACTCAGAAATCACATGGAGATTTGTTCTAACTTATTATCATCTGTAACTCAGCTGATTCTTCTGTTCAGTCTTTGATTCTGTCAGCCTCATTTGTTTCCCCTACACAGACATATACCTGTCCCTCAAGTAAAGAATACAAGACAGGGGTGGTAAGAGGAAGAGGAGGAAGGCAGGTCATATTTGTTCCATAATAGCGTGAGGAAGGTGTGAGGGGGATGGAGTACGACTAGTGCTATCATCCAGGAATCACAGCTCAGGGAGAAAAGCTTGCACTGCAAGGCATGAAACATCTTTGGAATGTGATTTTTACTTGATAACCAGATTTTCTTTTATATTCTCTTCATTTTCCCAGTTTCTCTTGCCAGCCTGTAACACATGGGAGTATTTTCCTTCTATTAAAGGGGAGTTTATCTCCCATTCTTGCAATGAAATAAAACACCTAAACAAACACATGAAAAAAAACTCACAAAGAAGAACACTCTTAAAATCCAGCTAGAATAGCTCAAGAAAGCAGCTAACATAAATTGGATCAAATAGAAGACAGAGATGGAGGGCTTCTGGTCTCTCAGAATCCTTGTGGATTTGCTGCGTGGTCACCTTCTGTAGTAAAAGTCCTTGCGAGTGTTTGCAGCCTGCTGCTCTCCAGAATTTAGCAGAGAAAACTTGAAATACATGTATTTCTTACCTGTGTAACAGCCCTCACTCATTTTAATGTATGAAAGCCTGTAGGACTCAGTATCAAATGCACAGTACAAGGAAGTGTGCTGTGGCAAAAAGGGGTATTCAAAGAGTCAGTACAGTGGAAAAGTGTGGAAAACCTGAGAATACAAGGCAGCAATCCATTACCATGCTCAACTAATGGTAGCTCAGCCACTATCTAACCAAAGGGTGGGAAGGAAGAGAAAACCCTGCTGCTGTTCACACGAATAGCAAATATGGTCTAGTGGCATGGGGCCTGGGCTAGTGGTTAGGAGATGTGGTATTATTCCCAGCCATGCCTCTCCTCTCCAGAGGAACGTCCATCACACTTACACTCTGAAGTTCAATTTCTCCATCTATATAATGGGCATATATTGGCTCTCTTCCATAAAACACAAAGATCCACAGAAAACTGCCAGATAAGTGCTAATTATTGTTAAAAATATGATTCTGTCCTAACTCCTTCAGACACACTAGCAGCAGCTTGGAAAATGAACAGTGCAATCTCAGTAACTATGATCATCCAACAGCACTGGTATGTTTAGCTCTGTATAAATCAGGCCTGGCAGCTTGATGAGTTGCAAGGAAGGCGATATTATGTCTCCAGAGGAATGGACAAGTGCTGACAGCTCACCAAGGCTTCCTCTGCACAGACACTAAGCAGCTTTCTGCAAATGCTCAAGCTCCCATGAGAAGAAAGAACAGTAGGAAGAGAGGAAAAGAAAAACATTTTGTAAACTTTTTTTCTTAAATCTTTTTCTTTCTTTTTTACTTCTGCTGCTGTTCCATCTCCCTCCTCAGCTCCTTTTTTTATTACAAATTAAATAATTAGTGGGCTGTAGCCCAAAACACTGAAGATTTCACATCTTGTTTGGTCTAATTATATCAGTCGGCCTGACAAAATGGTTTCATCAATGGAATTGCCTTGCAAGAGCTCCAGCTAATCAATTCTTTGACACTTAATTAAGAACTCTGCTGGTCTGTGAGGGTTCAGGGAAGCAGTGGGAGAGGGGGGAATGTTGGGCAACAGAGTATCTCTAGGGCGCAGGTTGTTAAAACTCCTGGCACAATGGACCTCTACTTCCTTCACTGCCCTACTTTAATATTACCTCACACTTTATCTGTCTCTCTAACCACTTGCTTCAGCTGGGTTGTTTAATTACTTTAATCTTAGCCCTGCCACCAGTAATGGCTTCAAAACACCTCTAGGGGCTTAGATTTACTTTCAGACAGATGTTTCCAAAGCAGGCAGCAGCAGACAGGCTCAAAGCATAACACTTCAAGCTGAAAGTGCACCCGACCTCAAACGCTAACCAGCCTGAGGTTTGGGCAGCATTTGGAGAAGACATCTATGCAGATAAGACAAGCTGCCACTGTGAGCGGAACGCAGAGCAGGTTCACTTCCCCTGAGCCAGCACCCACCCTGACAGTGCCTGCATGTCTTTGCTGGCTGCAGGGTAACGGCTTTCTGTTGAAAAAATCTGCCAAGCAATCTGGGGATCACCCAGCAGTGCAAATTGTGATCTAGGTCTGTCGCAAGAAGACAGTAGTTTTTCTTTTGAATGACCAGTGCACTAAATTCAGACCTCACGTTGGTTTTCCTGATTGTACAGGCTTTCATCTGGCTAAGGGAGAACAGATAATGACCATTCTGGCATAAAGTTAGAAAAGAACAGAGTATCTGATCTAGAATAAATATTTCCATCCACTGCAAGGTTAACCCACTAATAGTTTTCTTAATAGCTCAACACCAGCAGTGTGAGTTTAACCTGGATAAGTCCATTGTCTTTTGGTGGCAGTGTGTTTTTATTTGGCCCAGATCAGAAATTAAAAAGTGTGAGCTACTTAAAAACTGTACCATTTAAGAAAGAAAAGTGGCCTTTATAAACAACATAAATTTGAAAAAACAAAACAAACAAACAAACAAAAAACCAAACTCACGCAACAAAACAGCAAAAACAAATTGGTAAAAAATTCTAGGTAAAAGCTGCTTGGGTAAAACTTAGTTTATCAGTGTTTAAAGGAAACACATGGCAAATGCACCCAATGTCGTTTCACATGCTAAAGGCACATCACAAAGCACATACAGAGCCCTAGCTTGCTGCTCTTCTCATGGAATGCCCGAGGTTACCAATACCAGAGGTCAGCAAGAGATGGGATACTCTTATCTTGACCATACGTTAGCCAGATTTGCAGTAAAATGCTTGGTTGCACTGCAGATTCAGAGCCTCAGCTTCCATTCCAGCAGTGGCAAAGACTGACTATTAAGAGTTAGAAGGCCAAATGCTTTACTGCAAGGAAAGTAGCCAGCGACAGGCTCCTTCACAGTATTAACACATTCAGAACTGTGTCACAGAACTCTGTGAGCAATTAATACTTTTTCATTCTAAACTCCCTAAATTTTGGAGTATAGTTCAGAAGACTTTGGATGAAAGACAAGCCTTAAGAAGTCTCTCTATCTTTTGAAATTTAGGATTCAAATTCAAAAATCTGTTTCAAGTTCGTCCAAAAATCAGATACATAGTATGAAAGGAATTAACCATATAACAAGAAATTACAAAGTGCGTTTTGCACACATTTCCTTACATCTGAAAGAAATTAGCCAGTAACTGTAAACTCCTCTATTTGTTGTGTCCATTCCTAGTTTGTAAAGCCAAAAGATTACAAAAAGAACATAAAAAAAAAAAAATCCAATTTTTAGGTGCAATGTATCTAAGTTTTACCAATACTAGATGGCAAGACTGGCACACGTGGGAGATTCCCTGAATCCATGGTCCCAAACAGGAAAGAAAAATTGGTAACAGTGATAAATTCAATATATACACTCAAAGTTTTGGCCATCTTGAAAGACTGCAGGAAAGCCAGACACACTGTGCAGAACCAAAAAGGGAGGCAAGCAAACAGGCATCTTTAGTTCTCAGCTTCCAAGGAGCTTAACCGCATCTCAATAGCATCAAGAAAAGAGTGACTAACTTTCTCTTTCAAATGTCAGCGATGGCTTTGTCATTGTTCTTCTCCCATTTTTAATTGTGCCACTGAGAAAATCTTTGCCTTTGCACTTGCTGCCACCAGGATATAGTTTTCTGTATTCCTTTCTCTCACTACTCTTAAGCTTTCAAATTCTTTGTTTTCCCCAAGAAAATCATCACCCTTACACTTCTTTACTAATTGTTCACTTCTCCCAAAACAAGAGTTACTGTATTTTTATTGCTATTGATGGAGGTGTGTCAATTTACGCAGTGGAAAACTTTGCTTATACTAGACGATAAGCTTAATAAAAATTATTTAAGTAATAATGGAAAAGTTCTTTTATTCACTGCTAAAACAGATCTGAGTTTGTAGCTCGCAGAAAACAGTGACTTTTGTAAGGAACTAGCTGATATCTGGATCAGCTGGTAGCAAAAAAAAGAACACAGCAGAGCTAACGGAACATGAGGCTAGTGAAAAATGAAATTTGGGAATTAATTAGGAACAGAATGAGAAAAATTGAAAAACTACCTTTATAAAGCTCTGTATTCATTCCCGTCTTTCAGTGTTGACTGTCAGGAAGTTAACATTTTGCTGTAAGAAATGTGCAAATCTTTCATATTTGTAATTTTTTTGGTGGTGGGTAACAAATTAAGGAAAAAGGAGAAAAGGTCCATTTGCTTCTTCCCAGAGAATATGATTTCAAGTTTCAATTAAAATGAAATGAGCAGCACGATTATCGCTATGGAGCAGGCGCCTGGTAGCGCAATAGGCCCCTTTCACTGCCATGGCAACCAGTCCTCATTGTCACGGCTACCTTGGCACTACATGTAATTGTCAATGTGTGAGCCTGGCTGATAATACACAATCAATACCCCATAAGCAGTAAACATCATTTTCTGTCTGAGGGAAAGAAAAAAAAAGGGGAGAATGCTTGCAAAGGAGAAAGAAAGCAGTAAAGAGAAACAGGGAAGTGAGAAAAACAGAGTAGGAGAGAAGAAGGGAGACCTAACTCCAAAACACCTTTAACAATGAAACATGCTGCTTTTTTTTTTTTTTTTTCTCCTTTCTGTAAAGCAAATAGCTGGAAAAATCCCACCAGCACACATGAGCACCTGCTAAGTCCTTCTAATAATATGTTAACTAATTGTTTATGCCAACATCATTAAAGTATTATCCAAACACCACATCAACCAACAGAATTCTTTTGTATATAATCAACAGTAATTTTGGTAATGCCAAGTTCTCTGGAAAGAGCCGGCACTTATAGTCCAGAGCAGGAAGCTGATTTTTGTATATGGATCATTACGTTTTTTGACTGGCTGAATATAAAAACAAAACAGCCCAGGGAACAAACAGATCTTGTACGGAAAGGGGGAGCTTAGTCCTCAAATGCATAGCAGAAAGCAAACTGTGATATCAGAGTGGAGACAGGTGCAGGAGGATAAATGGAGGAATAAAAAGTCTGCTCAGTATTAACACTAATGCTTTGGTCACCTCATGTTCTTCTTTGAACACTGTGTCCTTTTACCTAATGTTTGCATGCTGTGCAGTGCAATCGGGTCCCATTACTAGTGAGTGAAAATGTAAAATAAGAAAGGATACACAGAAGAGTGTAAAGAAAAAAGTGGAGGGAAAGAAATGAAAAGAACAGTGCAGGAAAAAAAGGAGAAAAAGTGAAGGAAAAAGCTTGACTCTATTTTTTATAAGTGTGGGGCCCTAAAGATCAACCATGCAAGCATGTTTACTTCAGTGTGAACTACCTGCATGTTACACCTGTATATAGAAGCAGGACAGAGCATACAAGACTGGTACCACCAAAAATGTGGCCATGCAGCACCAGTCATTTGTCTCCAGGGAACTGGCCACCAGCAATATTATAAAGATTTCAGGTCAGACTGGGTAATATCATTATGAGATGGCATGAACTCACTGTCTTCAGATTTAAGGTATTTTGTTCCCTCAAAATTCTCTAGAGATAAGTATCAGCAAACTCTGGACTCGCCTGAAAAAGTGAGGCAATAGTAAGGGAAGTGGATTTCTCTAGATACAAAATCAGGGATCTCAACAACTCCTTAATGGGATACCAGGAAAAGCCACAGAGTCACCCAATCATGGGGAGATGAGATGCATCTCAGACCCCTGCACACCTCTGGATGTTATCAAGTGGTGTTAGTGAGGCTGAAGGCAGCTAAGAAAAATCTCCATGTAACTGCTCAGAACAGCACAGAAAAGAAGTGCTCTATGTTCTCAAACAGCCTTCTTCCAGATCTTTTTCATTTTCTTTGTAGATTTACTTATTGCTATGAGAAACTCAAAAGACGTTTTGCAGGTATACCTGAACAACTTTTGGGTTTCATAGCACAGGGCAAGGGCAGCTGATGGTACAACAAAACAGAGATAAGCTTAGCATATTAATATTGAGTGCAGAGTGGGAATGTCTTCTCATTTTATTCCTTATGAGATAATCATCTGAAATAAATTAGACACATCAGAGACAGAGAAGAAATTCTTCACTGGCTTGGACGAGCATGGGCAGATGTGACTCACCCTATTTTGTGGTCTGCCATTTCTTAAATATCAGTGTTCCGTCTGCTGAATCTGGGCATGTACCTTTGCTTTAGATTGGTGTCTTTTCAAAGGTGTGCTTTCTGAGATATCACATGTGGTAATATTAGTTTATAAAAGCACATCGTGCTTTCAAGCATCCAATATAGAAGTGAAAATGTGTTTCTGAATGAGTCCATTTAGACAAAGTTCCCTGTTCCCACAGTTACACAATGCAGTTGCTGCTGAAAGTTCAGTTTTCCAAAATAAAAAATTCTGTTATAATTACACTTCCAGCATTATTTTAGCTACAATATCAATCACCTCTTGTATGAAGGAGAAGTGCATCATACAGATTTGCCAAGTCCAGGAAGAATCCTGCACTAGTATTGTAGCGATGTGCTTTGCATTCCCTTATTATCAATCAAAGCAAGTCCCATAAAACAGATCAAGGGATAGTTACCTGAAGCAGCTTTAGCTCTTCCCATTTCATTCCAAATCTGAGAGAAAAATAATGAAGCATATGGGTCTGACCATACCTTTACTAAAGACCAGTATAGTCTCATACCATATAGCTCTGAACCTTTTATATGCATTCAAACTCCCAGGCTCTTCTGAAACGACATGATACCATCTTCCTAAAACTCACACTCACTCCAGAATGATTAACTGTAACTTGCACCTTTATTTGTCAAATTCACACTGCATAATAGATAGGATAATTGGGCCCCAGTCGACTAACTTTTATGGAATAAACCTGATAACAACAGATTGATTGACAGCCCCAGCTGTAGAACACAAACACAAAGTCTTTTAGATTATAATGTTCTAAATGTTAATACCAGGGTTGAAAAGCAAAATTAAACAATAATAAAGGACATACCTGTAACAAATGCAATGTCAGAAATTCCCCTGGGGCTTGAGTTAGGTCTGATAGCATTGTTCTAAAATAAAACTTGAAGACATTATAAAGTTCTAGTTTTAGTAACACTCCCCCAGGCTTCCCAGGGATGCCTCATCATTTCCCAGTATCTGAAGAACTACTTTCCAGACACTCGCTTAGGAAGCTTTCATTTTCTTTTCCCTTTATGGACTTGTGTTTCATCTTACCTTCTACCTCTGCTCCTGACTAGTCCTACTTGATCACACACATTCTGAAAATGAATATAAACCCCCAGCAGACAAAACCAGCAATCTGTATAGTTTCGGCTCTTTGTCACATTATCTGATGTATTCTGACTTTCAAGTTCCGTTTGAGACAATGCATCAGGAGAAGCAATCAAAACCATTTTTGTTTACTGTGGTTTTTTTAGTAAATGTGGCCTTTTATCCATTTTCTAAAGACAAGTTATTAATGACATCTTATTTGTGTTATAATTACAAGGAAGAAAGAAACTAAACAGCCACTCTTTTTGTCCCAAAACAATGTTAATAATATCCATCGAATGTATTACATAAACTTAGAATACACAGGTAATTAAATAATGTGATCTTGTAGCTAGTAAGGCTTGTAAATGCAGAGGCCTCCCTGAACAGCTCACTGCAAGATGAATGCCTGCCATACTGGAAAACATCTTTTGCTCTGAGAAAAACATACGTGTTACTTTTGGTACTTTTATCAAGACATGCTGAAGAATTCAAAATTCCCTCTATGCATATTTTCAAGTATTAGAAGAAGATGTAAAAAGAAAATCTGCAAATATGGCCACCTTCCATAAATCAAAACTGGCATCGCTTATGAGCACTGGAGACAGGAGTGATAGGTGAGGTGCATACTCAGGACAGAGGGATGCTACAGCCTGAGAGAATGGAGAGCAAAGGGAACAGCAGTCTGACTGAAATACCAAAGCCCTTCCTGTAAACTACTCCCACTTCCTGAGTTTAAATGAGACCCAGTCCCCAACCACTACATTTACAGCTGCTTATTTATTATTTGTGCTACTTAAGGTAAGTAATGGAGCAGCTACACAATGGAAAGTTAAGTTCCTTATAGCACAGGGAGAATATTTTGCCACTAACATTCACAGTTAGTAGCAAAGCTCCAGAAAACCTGATGTGCCAACAAATCTTTAAAAACATTTTCTATTAAACAGCCTACCTCTTCCAATGAGATCTAACAGGCAATCTATCTAAGCTGGCATGAACAAAATCTGCTTGAAAAGGAACTTGGGCCAGTGGGTGAGTAAGTCTGGCCTCCTTGTGCCTCATGGCCCTACTCCTGTCCTTCCACCTCTGGGTGACTCCAGCATCCAATGGAGGCAGTGATTTTTAGTCAATGTTACAGTTCAAACTGCTTGTATACAAGGCTACAAGTGATTGCAGGGGCTGTTTGACAAAACCTGCCTGATGGTTGGAAAGGCAATCTTGCAGAAAACGGCATGCCACCATAAATGTCTATGAGCTTTTGAAGGGCATATAATGCAAAAGGGGAGAGATAGAAGAAGGGGAAGGAAACAATTCCAGGTTGTGCAATTAGGAAGAAAAAGACACAAAGGAACACACAGGAGGAATGTCAAGATGCATTTCTATTTGGCAACAAAGTCCCTGGAGCAGCCTCCGCAGAGTGATGGTGGGATTTGTGTTGCTACAGTCATTTATAATTAAACTGGATGTATCACTAGTGATTGTGACATAAAGAACAAACTTGCAGCAAATACCAAGGGAAGGACTAGATGGCACAGGTGTTTGCCATTTCTTGTGTCTAAGGCATCTTTCCCTTCATTCATAAGTGCTTTCTAGTCTTTCTGCATAAGCCTTTTAATCCCACTACCCTGGCAAAATTCCAACTAAGTAATTAGTTTCTGTCTACCTTAAATTTCTTTTTGTGGCTTTGATTTGTTATAGCATTATCACATCTCCTCTTAAGTGAAGTATAATATTGTGCTGCCATGTTCCACTCCAGAAGTAGTTTTTAATACACACAGAAGGGGAATGTGGTGGCTGTTTAAAAAAGCTCAGCAAACATGAAAATGTAACACAGCAAATGGAGGAGGAGACTGCAGCCAATACAAATCTGCTGCAGAAACTAAGCAGAAAATAGCTCCTTAAATTGGAACTAGACCAGAACTCTGGATTTAACGTATCTTCAATTGTGAAAACTGACAGAAGATCTTTACAAACACCAACACTCATGAAATAAGCCTATGCTTTATCCTCAAAGGCCAGTGGAATCAGTACCACTTCAAGAGGCAAAAGACCATCTACCAAGTCATCCCTAGGAATTCCTGCAAAAAACTGTTTCTTAGGGGTTTTTTGGAGATCTTTTCTTTAAGCCCTAACTAATAATATTTGAAGACTGGTGACATCAGAACACAAAACTGTGAGGCTACATGAAGTCAACTAATTTCCTTTGTAGACCACCCTCCTATCCCATTTTTTAGCACCTATCTCAGTCTTGGAAATGTATGAAAAAGTAAAGACTCCATAGATCACACTTAAAAAACAAAACATCAAAATAAGATGTTAGGTTCTTTTCTTCTACGCTTATTTATTCTGTTAAAACTTGGCAATTTAAATTCCTAGTTGGGTTGATTTTTTCCATCTCTTAAAAATGCACCCACACTAAAAATTACACAACATTGCTTACTTTTAAACTGCAAATGTTCAAGAAAAATACATACCAGAAAAAGGAATTTCTTCCCTCTGATCTTCCCAATGAAATAAGTTGCATGTATACCACATGCAAAAGTAAGCCTTACATGCTAGGATCTCAGGAGACGTGGAAGAAGAACTAGAGATGACAGTATTTTCTGACAGTCATTACAATTACTGCTCATTTTTTGAAGAGGAGCATCGATATTAAAGAAATATGAAAGCATTTTTTTTTCTAACTGCAAAAATAAATAAACAACTGCATTAGTTAAATCCATTCTCACATCTTGAGAGGTTATTTATTTTCTCTGAGGGCTGATAAAAGTTCCTGATGACATGCTTTCTAATTTTAAAATCGCTCTCACTTCACAGTTCTGAAAAAGCTGATGTCAGGGAGTGAGTGGGTGGGTCTGTTTTAAGTGTGATTCACACATTAGATTCTCTTATCAGCTCATGCATATTCAGAAGTGCTATCCATGGGCTGTGGGGTTCAGGAGGAATCCAAACGACCAGAAAGCAAAAGGGTCATTTGTAAAGAACTAATTAAAATTGGGGGGGGGGAGAAAGTTGTTACACTATCTTTGCTTCATGTGTCAGGCATGCAAAAGATGCCCTATTTACGCCTCAACAGACTATGTCACACCTGCAGAGGGGCTTTCCCTGTCCTGAGCTCTGGTTCTTCCCCGCATCTTGTGACTCAATATGCAGAAGTAAATCCAAGGCTGCCATGATCTTGCCCCAGAAAGGAGACATGTTTTCAAAGATGCCTGGGACTGGAACACAAGATCCAAAGCCACTGGTTCACAGTGTAGTATTGGTGTAAGGCTTGTGTTTGAGGCATCCTGAAATAACACACTGCCTTGCTAACATGTCATCTCTTCTGTACACAGTTTTTTAAATACTACCTGCTCCTACTGTGGGTCTGATCAGGATAGCTCTTCCCCAGAGTAAATCACTCTGGGAACAAGAAAAGGCCATTCCTGAGATCGGATACAACCAGGTGATGATGTCAGCTATCTAGGTGAAACTCTGCTGTCAGGCCACTAAACTCATAACTTGGCCTGTTTCTCAGATCATCAGGCTGGCTAGCAGAAATCTTTCCTCAAAGTCCTTTGCTAAAGAGAGGTGTTTTGTCTCTTCTCGCTCCAACTGCGACAGATTTGCTGGTATGGAAGAGGGTGTTATGGAATAACAAGATGGCAAGCCTGTGCCACCGTCTTGGTAGGAAAACAAAATTCAGCCATGACAGCTATACAAGAAGATTCTGTATGATGGCTGCTGTGCTGGACACAGACATGCCCTGAAGCACAACCTGGTTGTCTCACTGCCTTCATGATTAACATAGCCCATGATGAACAGCCTCATCACAAAGTCTCTGCAAATCCTGCTCTAGCCTAAACAGATGAAAAAGGTTCTGTTGACTGCAGTGCACATATCTTGGTTCTCAGGAGCTAGCAAGCACAGCTGAGGTGGGGGAGGTAGGAAGAAGGCTGGGTGGTAGGGAGGGAACGTATATGATACACACACACACAACACTGTAATTAAGGGTAATTTCAGAAGCATTTACCTGTGTTTCAGTGTCTGACAACTTTTCACTTGTGAATGCTGCAAACCCCTCAGCTCTATAGACTGATCTTGTTTTTATGTTGCTGGAATGGGAGGAGCAGAAAAATGAGTTGTTCTCTGAATTAATTACCTGCTCTGATTTGAGCAACATGAACCGAAATACAGTTTAACTCTTGCTCAGGATCTATGTGCCTACACTAAAAGGGAACTGAAATGGAGCCATGCCTTGTGTCTACAAATACAGAGCTATTGTAGAGGCTCTCCTACCTGCAGAACATAACCAAGGACAAATGCTGCCATACAGAAAACTCAGTGTTTTTGATGGACTACACTGGAACCCTAACTTCACCTAATATGACCTCTACCTAGCAAAACAATACCATAAATGTCAACTTTGTTCAGTCACCACCCCAAAAGCCACTGCTTAATTTCCATTTCCTTTTGCTGCAAATCTCAGGTTCCCCATCCCTTAAAATGTACTATAATGGGATTGAAAACCAAGCTGCAACTCACAGGACCCAAGTTATATCCCTAATTCTACAAGTGGGTCAGTTTTGGGTACATTATATCACTTCTTTCCATTCCTGTTTGCCTGCTCCCTAAGGCAGTAGCAGCATCTTTCATCTTTGTCAAGTGTTCTGAAAACGGGGACTCATAGACATCTGAATAATGAAAACTTTGGAGATGTCCAGAGTTAAAAAGTTGTGAGGAAAATTGCATTTTAAGTCCAACAACCAGTATTTGCCTCACTTTTTTATTTACTTATTTTTTAAATTAGTTTAACAATTGTGCTTCAGGTCCTGACCCATGATGTCAGTCTCTGTCATGTCAAGGTATGTCACACATCAGACTATGACATATTGGACATGATACTTTATGTCATGGAAAAAAAATACTCCATCCTAACTTGGTGGTGGTGGTGGGATAAGAAAAAGGAAATTTAAGGTGCAAATTATTTTCTCCCATTTAAATTAACATTGCAGTTTATTTTATCCATCATTTTTCTTTAAATACAGAAAATATTTTCAGATCTTATAGCACAGAATGACTGAAAGCATCAGGCAGAACTGCACAGACTGTGCACAAGTGATACATGTTATTTTCTCAAACACTTCTGTCCCGACTTGCAGCTCTGCAGATAGTTCAGGCCTGGGCCTGGGCAATGCAACAACATTGTCACCCTCTTCAGAACTCATTCCCATCTTTTTGCTACCCGCAGCAATTATTCCACGAGGTAACTCAATCAGCTCCACCAATGAACCTATGCTGAACCTTGTGTTGTTCTAGTCTTTCAAGACTTGTAAAAGCCCCCTGTGGGGCTGGAATTTATAGCAGAGGAGTCTGAGATCACTAGATTCTTTTACTCCATTTGACTGCAAATTTGACCCCATTTGACCCCATACCTATACATATATCTGAAAAACCTGTAGCTCATCTATGTTTACTGTTTTAATACAGCCTAAATCCCTTTTTCTAGTTTTCTTTCTTGCTTTCACTGTGCAAAATAAGTATTTTCTGAGTAGGCCAGTGTGTGGCCACTACAATGTAACATAATATCTGCTTCCTGCCAGGGTGATATGCAAATCTTGTCCACATGTTTATGGTATTTTCCTTTATTTCTTTTTTGAACATGATTTTCCACTCTTTCCAATTTTTTTTCCAGAGCAGCAGGGAGCAGTATGTAGCTGAACTAAATTTCCTGCAGCTCATAAATGTGAACAAGTTCTATGTGAACAACCCTTGGAGTAATGACCTCTGATAATCTATCTGTGTAGCACTAAGAACAATTATGACCTCCATCTCAGCATTCAAAGCAGCAAAATCTTTCTGTTAGAGAGCCAATCTGTCACTGACAGCAGAAGGCACCACAATCAGCTGAGGGAACACTAAATAGATTCTGATGAACTGTGTGGTAGCAGCAATTAAATTTGGATTGTCATGTATCCACCTCTGAGAAGTAGCATGACTGTGTCCCATGCTGGTATCAGACTGATTGGAAGATCCTTCAGCATTACACTTACATCAGCAACACTGATTAGGTGGTTCCCCCTCCCTCACTACACACTGCTATCTATCCCTTTAGGACACCTGGTTGCTCATACTCCCAGAGCATTATGTCAATCCCATCCCAGCTAGTAGCAAACAGGCATGACAGTGGGCAGAGCAGCATACAGAGGAAGATGATCCTGGTTAGTGCCTGACATTGAATCATAAGGGAGGAGAGTTTACTGTAAATAGAATGAAAAATTAGGGATAGGCTCTTTCCTACTGAAATAAATCAAGAAATTACATAAATGTTTGACACAACCTGAGCTGATATGTGCAACAGGAGAAACATTTGTACTTTGTATTCACTTCCACAGACTGACTTGACCATTGTTGGTGGTCAAATACCACAGCAGCTGCTTCTTCTTCACTGAAAATTCTTAATGATTGAAAAAAATCTTCCCGTCATTAATCCTTCCTGTCAGAGCAAACCTGATCCTGCAGAGCATACCTGTATCTTAATGCAACTCAGTTGTTGCAGAGATAGGGACTGAATTCACTGTAAACATGGACAGGACTTTTTTAGGAGTTCCTGTCACAGACTGGAAACATAATTGACCCTAAAAAAACAAAACTATTTGATAAAAGTGTCAGATCATCAGGTCTGGGAATGACAAGATCAGCCATACCTGCCCTAAGCCCAAACACAGATCTACAGATCTGTCCTAGGCAGACAAAGCTACTCAGTGTAACAAAGATGAGAGGAGCAGGAACTCATACTGTGTTTGCAGGACCTAGCAGCCATCTTCAGAATGTGATTCAGGACGAGTGCCTGACATTAGTGCTCCAAAACTCTGTGACACATCTCATTTCTCTTCAGAGCCTATACAGTGATTCCTGCCTTAAAGCTTAGTTACTTAAAATTAGATTACATCAGTAACTTCCAAAATGCTTATAGATCAATCCCAAATCCAACTTTCTCTATGAGGAAAACTGACAATAACAAATAGGAAATGCTGTTTAGTCATCCCTGATTGACAATTAATAATCAGTCCCCTTGCCAGCACTTTCCCTCCCGCATACACTTCTCCCATCTTACGGGTATATCCATATAACAGCCCCATAAACCTACCAAGTGCCTCCTTACTGGGAACAGGCTGCTATCTCCAGGAGGCTGACTGTGCTCTACTCATCCCTCCATCCCTACAGAGTGCCCTAACAAAGCAGCCCGTGGAGAACAGGTATCCTAGGTGAAACCCCGGGGACACAGAAGCAGTGAATGCAAAGGCAGCAGCTGCCAAGGTGGATGGCTGTCTCTGATACCACAGTGAGCATCACAGCCTCTTGCTGCTCTCTATTTGGAACTGAAAAGACCATTTGTAAATCATTTTTAATTGTCATGCTAAAGTGCACAGAGTGCAGCACTCAGAGAGCTGGTGGTGTTGGAGGCCTGACACCACCATCAGGCACGGATCAGCAGACAGAATAATAGGAGGAGAAGCTGCAGGGTTACGTAAGCAGGTGCAGGCAGGCAAGTAGGAATGTGAGAGAGGAGGGCGAGTGCATGCCCTCTGCCTGCTCTCTTCTGGAGAGCAACTCGTGAACTCAATGGCAACACAACCTCTTTACATCATGCATTAACTTGGTCCATTGCAAAGACACACAACTCAAAATCTTTGGGGGATTTTTCACAATGAAATAATCAGGTTACTTGTAATTTTTCTCTTTTTAAGCCCTGGGAAGTGGCTTCTTCAGTTCCTAACAGTTCATCCCTATCTTGACAAGAAATCATCGAGAGAGGTTCCTGCTGAAGTTCAGCAGGCTCTGACAAGCTATTCATCTTTTTGGTATTATGCCTTTAAACAGCTCTTAAGTGAAATGGTTCCTAGAAAACCTCACCAAGCCAGGGATGTTCTTTCCAAAAGACATCGTTCTCCAGGAAAAGATACTCAGAATCAGAAAGGGTCAGTCACTCTGGAAGTATCCTTTTAGTAAGTCCTATACTAACTGGAGAAAGAACTTTTTAGGTTAATCTAGAAGCATGGGTTCAGTTGTTTCCTATTAACTTGCCTGCCTCAGGGTATTTGTGAAACATCAAACACAGGTTTGGATCCTGTTTATAAGAAGTAATAATACACAGTAATGGGTGTTCATCGACCTTAATATGCTTCTCACAACTACTATTTGCTATGAAAAACTCTACAGCACTTTAAAGCAAGGTACCTTCAGTGGAGTTCCAGAGGACAAAACCTCTCAAATTCCTTGTTCTCCTCTCTGATCACTAGACTACTAGGAAGTATAGAAAAGCATGGGCTGAAATCAAGGATTGACCCTGCCTTCACCACAAAGTAGCCAGACTACTGTACTAAGAAGTCCTGGGTGCCTCATCTCAGTAGGTACAATCATTATGCGAAACAGCAGACAGCAGGAGAGAGGCACAGAAAAGGGTTCTGCTTCACTGAGGATTCTTATTACTGCTTAAATACAGAAGATTGGATTTTCTTTCATTATTACTCCCCAGGAGACCAGGGGCCTTGCAGATCTAGGATATTTTGTAATCTGACATAAGGGACACCTGTTCATCTGCAGCACATGGATTCACTTAGCAAACACATTCTGATTGTACTGAGAGCAGCAGAAAAGCTATGCTTGCAGTTTGAGGGTGGAAGGTAGAAATGGCTAACTGCTGCCCTTCAGTCTCCAAGAAACTGCTTTGATTGCTGTCATCCTATTTATAGTTTCAAAGAGCTATCCTTGCAATTAGAAGTAAGAAGCTGAGAACAGTCATAGCCATGCCCACGTCTTCTATAGCAGCACTCCCGTGGTCATTTTTTTGCCAGACAGGAGTTAGCACTATGACAAATAAATTTCATAATAAATAAATACAGAAAATAATTACCAACTTTATATTATGAAAACAGCAGACAAATGCTCCAAAACTTGGTTCATTATGTTTAAGAACAAGTCCAATGCAATACTGATCAGGAGAGAATCAGGCTTATCTTTTCTGATATTCCTGCTGAAGCTTTCTCAGCCGTAGGGAACAGAGACGATGTCCAGTAACAAACACAGCCAGTTCCCTGCGTCCATGCAAGATTTCAGTGGCCTGCTGAAAGGAGTTCCTCTGTGTGTCAGGGGAACCCTTCTAGAAGCTTTGAACACTTAGCTTCTCCTCCTCTCTGTAAGGCCTGTGGTTGGTCTCATGCTCTCTCATCTAAGCAACCACCGAAGTGGCAAGAAACTGGAGTGTTGATTTGGTTGAAAAAGGTTTGACTGTAGTTTTCATTGCTGTAGTTTTGCATCTGAGCCCCAAATGATTGTTTTTAAGGGTTCAGAAACATTGTTCAGAGTTTGGTTCTTTTCAGTGATGTGGCACTAAGTATTTCCTAACTCTCTACGCTGAGAGAATTGAGAAGGAATGAAACAATAAGGTCACACTCACCAGAATTGTTAAGAAAATCTGCCCCAGTGGTAGAACTGAAAGAACCTGCAGAAATAAGGTAAGAATGAGCAAGCTATGAGAAGTGTGGGTTGCCCCCACAGAGTTCTGCAAACACATTCATTAGGCCACTGACTATTTCAGTCGATTTGTCTGTCTTCCTTCTTTTCTGAACCGCAATTCTTTTGACACGAACTGCCTGTAAAGCCACTAACAATCTCTTTCCATCCAACCAATTTCCTCTGGAATTGCCGAAGAACCTTCCTTCTACTGGTGCTGTCTTTCCATGGAGAAGCAACATTTCACCAAGAAGCATGGTATGAAAGATATGTATATGGTTTTGCTTTCACACAGTTTGCTTTCATTTCTGTGACTGGTGCTCTAAGGTGAAGATAAATACATAGAATAAAATGCAAAAGAGAAGCAAAAAACAATGCCCCAAAAGGAGTAACTACACAGGACAGAAAACAAAGAGAGGCTTAAGATGCTCTTCAAGTCACACTTTTTTAAAAACTCAGAAAATCTATTTCTTGGCTACCTTGATTTTACATAGGAAATTGGGGGTTGGAGGTAGTTAATTTATGCTTCGGGGGAAAACAGAATGTTACCCCTCCCATTTGCAGTTTTCTTCAGTTCATTAAATGAAAGAAATTGATTTGGCGAAGGTAATTTTGTAATTAAAAAGCTTATCATGGCTTTCTCTAATGAGCTAAGCAAACAGACAGTAATTCAGTGACAATATTTACATGGTGCACACTAGGGGACGTTTGTTTATAAAATTAAATAATAGAAGGAAATGGGAGGAAGAGAGAAGGGAAAGCAAGCAAAGGAGAAGAGGTCAATTCTAGATCCAAGTTCATTCCAGGACACTGGTCCTCTGATGACTTGCTCCTGTTTCCATTGCATCACAGCAGCAAAAAGAAGAAAAGACTGTAAGAGACCTAAGCTACCCCCATTGTGTAAGTGGGCTTTTCACAGACTGAATTTACCATGCTCTCATCTCCAGCTGGGACCATAGCAAACTCTCTATTCAGGATTTCAGGGAACAGCTTTAAACTCATGCAAGACTAAGAATTACCTTTCCAGGATACATTTCCTCCCTCTAGGGTGCCAGAGGCTTCACACACACCAGCTGAGGGCACAGTGTGGAAGGGAAGACAAACTCCTGAGAACTGGAGGTAAACTTGACTTCAAAAAGCTCTTCTGTTACATTTGGAATGAAACCCAGAACTTAAACTACTCCTTTTTTACCTTCAGAAAGCAAGAAAACATGACAAAGATCCTGCCTCAAGCAAAGCTTGGTGAATTGAATGATGAAAAAAAAAAAGAGACAGAGGAAATCCAGCAGTTCCCTGGAGATTTTTCCCCTCTTTGTCTGCTTTGTTATGCAAAGGTACACCATTCCCATCCTAGGGGAAAGCTTCCTAGAACAGAAAGGAGGAAGTCTTTTCTCCTCTGCCCCTGCTTCCCTCAGCCTTCAAGTGTGTTCTCCTGTCATCTCTCCCTACTCCATGTAACTATGGATGAAACCTCTGGCAATTTAAGAGTGGAGGGAAGTGAGCTCTGGAAAAGTCATCCTCAGTTTCCTGAGTTTCTCACACTTAAAAAGCTGTTCCCTCTATTCTTGAAAAGAGACCTGGCTCAGATACTGTAGCAATAGGCAAGTGCAATTCAAGAGAAAAAGATCAGTCCTAAAAAGAGTGAGCAGAAGATCAGTTAAATATGAGGTGGCAGAGAGACAGGAAAATGCTGCTAAGAAAAAGGTTAATAGTGGGAGTGCACTCACAAAGCTTAAAAGACCAGAGAGAAAACAAAATGGAAGCTTCAGTGGACAGAGTAAAAGAACCTGTGGATCTAAAAAATTGTCACGTTTCAACTTAGAAATAGCTGCCTTCTGATGTCTAGCATATGCTTTCAAACCCTTCTTTACAGCTATAATGTAGAGCACAAAACTCATACTAACAAAGAAGAAAATAGTTTAGGAGATTTGATTCTCAAATTTCCAGATGAATTCCCTTATAAAGGATGGGGTAAATTCATCCCTATGCATCATCAGAGGTCAGCATATCACTGTGCCTCATGGATATACAAGGGGGGACAACAATGAGATCTTCTTTCCTTAATATTTACTCTATGATAAGACAACCTACCTCCATTCTGAACTAAGTCCAACAGGAACCACTAGTACAGCACATGTTCCAAAACCTCCTGAGACTCTACCAACAAAAGGCATCTTTGGATTAAAAAAATAAAAACGAATTCATTTCTGCCTGCTGAGTCCAGGTCCACACCTACACTTTTCTGAATAGCCTCTCAAAGATTAATGCCAACCCAATTTACTAAGTTAATAACTGATTTCTGTGGTGTAAAAGGTATCTGTAACTTACGTAGTGTTGCATGGAGCTAAGTCAAACTGCTCTCATACTAAACATACTCGATGCTTCCTTACAGCAAAAAAGGAAGTTCTCCATCTCTGCTTTCCTCAGAGGTATCCTTTACATATCCCATTTTTTCTCCAATACATGAAAGCAAGGATACTGCATAAAAGCATTCTGAGACCACAGGGCAGGCTCTGAAATTCTGCACAAACTGAACTCCTTGCTGCAGGATCTGGACACAGCCTACTTATATGTCTGAGAGCACACTCATGATGGTGGCTCGGACCAGAGGATAAAGTCTCTAAAATGAATTGGAGAGACACAGGGCAAAACAAGACAGATAAAATCACAACCAAGCCGAGCATCTGTAATAATCCTTAATCCATTCTCCTGGAAAGGAGACTCCTGTGACTTCTCTCATACCACACCCTGCTGGCTGTCCCTCAATGTTCTCTGACAAAAGGGCACAATTGCACAATCATTAATACCCGACATCCACACATCCTAACAGTACTAATTTGATACATATCAGGCATAAACCCACAGCTTCACCCCTGTAAAATTAGCCAGAGAATATGATAGAACATTTAAGGCTATTGTCATGCCAGTTGGGGTTGAATGCACCTGACCCAGCATATAATCAGAGGTGCAAAACCAGACAGTCCAAGATCCAGCACAAAGTCTATGAGTACACACCAAAATCCTTTGAACAAATCTGGGAAAGCAGAATAAATTTACTGGTGCCATGTGGCCCAGCTTTTCTGTTTTTATCTAAGATGTCCTAAAGCTGTGTCATTGAAACATCGTCATTGTGCACGGCAGGGAGAATCTCTTTCAGTACACAGGCACAGAAGCAGAACTTAAGACCAAAACTGCCCTGCTTGCCATGACTCACAGTCAAATGTGTCTAGGAATTGCTGATAATTAAGTCTTATGAATCTCAGTACCACACACTCAATCCTGTGAGCTAACAAGCACTCCATGAGTTAAAAGAATTTGATATACTCACAACAGTTACTAATTGGTTACCACTGAACTGAATAATTGGTTGCCAATATTTCTCCCAAATCCCCTTTTCAACTATATTTTCCAGCATAAAAACGATTTTCCTCTCCTTCATCCTTTGTCCTCTCTCATCCTTATAACTCTTCCCTTAAGTGGTTTTGAATCCAGGAGCAATTCCCTCAGGAAAACAAAGTTAGCCAGTGATGATTTGCTGGCAAGAAAACAGACAAGAGCCCAAGAAGCTGCCTAGGTCAGACCTCAGGGTAGAACTGTGCCACTTCATTAGCTGCAACAGTAACTTCAAAATCCCAGTGGCTCTGCAGTAATAAATATGTAAAAAATACTACCTTTATACATAACAGAAAAACTCTGCAAGTTACACTGCTGGGGAATAATTCTGCTTTGTGCTTAGGCAAACTGACTAAATGGAATATAGCAAGGCGTTTCCATCTCTTAGTTCTGTAACCTAATATTCTCAGGAAAACAGCAAATACGTTTTTATTTCTGGGGGTTTTTTTGGGTTCATTGGTTGGTTTGCTTTTTGTTGTGTTTTGGTTTGGGGTTTTTTGTAATGACGAATTTGTAATTGTTTGTTTATGAGAGACTGGATGTAACTGCCTATATGGGTGCTCCCACAGGATAGAAGCAGAGCTGCTCTAGCAGGCAGCACTGCTCATGAGCTTAGACTATGAAGACGCAGCAGAGGGTTTCCTACAGCTCAGGTACAGACAGCCATTCACTTCTGGAAGAACAGACCAGACCTATGTCCAGTGCCATTATTCTGTATTGTAGGGACTCTTTTCTGATAAGATAGTAACTGTTGGGAACTCACCCTGGATTTCCTTTGACCTGAAAGAAATTATACCTGAGAGGACACTACACAGAGAAAATTAATAGATAACGACTTAAACATCTGAGGGCCAGCTGAAGAGAAGGCAAGTAGAAGAGCTATTGAGAAGAGCAGAACTGAAAAATGATTCACACATCTCCCACCTTACTGGCAACTCAGGGTGGGGTTTTTTCCTTTTCTTTTTTTTTTTTTAACTGTGGGAAGTGAGATTGTCTTGATGAGGCGAGGATGAGGTGGCTGTGAGGTTTCTCTAAGGAGTACTTAACTACCCTCTGGGTATTTTAGCGCCTGCACACATGAAACACTTGAGTATTAGGTTAGCTCTCTTTCTCCAGTTAAAAGCATTAAATTGCAGATACCAAGTGTTTTCCTCCCCTCATTCTCTTTAGAATTCCTGAAAGCTAAAGCAGTTTTGTCATGACTCACATTATAAAAAGAACAAGTGATGTGACTGCTCCCACTTATCATGCACATGTACAAAACAAATATTCTCTGTCCGCTCTACCTTGACTTGCTGGTGCCTGCAGTCCTATCATCATAGCCATCTGTTTAAGCATTAACGCCAAGCTCTGCTCCATGAAGCAATATCTTCTATTTTTTCCTCATTTTTTTCTCTTTTTCTTCTTTTCCCCCCTCGAGGTTGGAAATCTCCCCCTACTCCATTATTCTTCTATCACACCCATTAAACTAACTAGAATTTTGATAGGAAAAAGAAAAGAAGAATTATGTTACAACATGAGTGAAGTCCTAGATGGAAAAATACCCATTCTCACATCACAGAGACTGGACACAAATCACAGTACCAAAGAGAATCTGAAAACAGACACTCTTCATGATTTTATCCACAACCACTTATCTCCCAGAAGATATGGTTATTCTTACTAGAGTTATTCATGAATATAATTCATTCAGTGACATGATCTGATCACTGTTCTACCTTTTGATTCAGCAAATTTGTTAGCGATGGAAACATGATTAATTTTGTAAATTAAAAACACACTGAGAAAACTGGTGAGGCTTTACATTAAGTTCATAAGTCTTCTCAACGAAGAGATTAGTTGGGTTATCTCCATATTCAAAGTAATGTCAGTTTCTGGAATACAGGCTTTGCTTTTGAAAAATGGTATCACCTCAGCCCCTTTCAGCTCGCAGCTCACAATGTTACCACTGCTGTAGTTACAAAGACATCCAAAGGACAACATGAACTTTTGTGAAGTCACATGACAAGTTAGGGCTTTAACTGTCACTTGAGCTTACCTTTCAAAAGTTGCAACAAAGAATGGAATTTAACCATGTAGAATGGGTGTCATATTTGGGACAAATAACAGATCAAATTTCCAAATTCAATAAAACAGATTAAAAAGTTTTACAAGATAGGAAATAGCTCTTCAGTAAACCCTCACAAAGTACAGAATTTTTGCAACTACCTCTGTAACTTCTGCTCCTTTTAGACTATGAACATAACCCTTTATATATATATGGAAAAGCTGAAATTATAAAACACTGGACCATATTTTGGTGACAAGTGTTTTAAGTGACACTGTTTCATCTGTGGTAAGGACAACACTCTAATCTTCTGAGTCCTTGCTAACAAATTCTCAAGGACTCAAGGAGCTTTGGATCTGTTCCCGCAGAAAGAAAACACTGCCGAAGGCTTGTGCACGCTTGTGCATTTATCATAACCAAATTTCAAACCTCAGCCTTTCCAGTCTTTCTGAGGGATGAGTGAATGGTTAAAAACCTGCATTACCATTTCACAGCTCAACTCTCTTCTTGTAATAGACACCCAGATGGAGCCAGAGGGTTCCTTACTACTAAAAAGTTGTGATGCACATGTGGAAAGACACACTGCTCTGATTCATCACCAACTCTTTCTTAGGACCAACATAGGTTGCACAGTCTCTGCAGAAGGCAGCACTTCTAACTCACTTTTACAAAGCCTTTTATCATCAGTACTGTGTATAAAACACTGAGTAATAATGATAAGGGTTAGATTAATAATTCACTGAAAATAAATTCCATGCAATTTTCGCCCTTCTTTATTCCTCATGGACTGAACCGTATTTCTGTGAATGGATTTGTTATTCAGAAACATCCACCAAATAGTTCATTTGAGCACATTTCCGCCTCCAGAACACTTGCGAGCTGCTCACTTCAATTATCTGCTATTCACAGTGCGAGTGGTAGCACCGTACTGTTTCCAGTTCCTGACTACAGGAAAAAAAAACTTTTCAAATGGGGGAGTGATAAGCAGCAAATGCTAAATCACTATTCATAAACAGCTTTCAGAGATAGATGACTGCATGGCTACATGCTCACATTAAAGTCTATGAAACCTACAAAATAGAGAAATATTTTTACAAATACCTTCAGGAAAGGAGGAATCTCACCCCACATACAGCTATAATCATATTCAGTACTTTATTTCCAAAAGTATTTACAAATGGCCTTTTGTATTAAGCAGCAATTTGATATCCATGAGAGAGATTTTTAAACTCTTGAGCAGTGATACTATACTGAAGAATTCATTGCTTTTCAAAAGGAAAGAAGAGACATATCCAAGGAAACTCAGTAATTTTTAAGCAGATTCTGCACCTTCTCTACTGGCAATCATCATCACTTCCTTTTCCTATTTTGTGTACTGTATACATATGTGAGTAATGTAATCTTCCACCCAAAGCTGTGGCGCTAAAGACCCACCCACAATTTTCCACTACCTGATAACTAATCACTGCAAAGTTCTCTTTGATTAGTGTGAAGCATAATAATAACCATGAAGGGAGATGACCAAAAATTTTTTGGCATCAATCTCAATAGCTAAAAGCTGGTTATGCTATTTCTGTGCCAGAAGAAGGAGAGGTGCTATACTGTATAATTTTGTGACTGGATAACAGCATTCTGCTGCCATGGTTGAGTTGTGGCATGTGATGGTTGCACAGTGACATTTGGGTGGCTGATTGATGGAGAGCTTTTACAACACTGAGTTTGACAGGGTGTGGCTGTGCTATGACTTTGCCATGGGTGACTTAATTTTTTTAAGGTAGGAATAGACAAGAAGCTGTTTGAATTTACAGAAGTCAGAAATGAGATATAATAAGTACCACTCTAGCCATCTATAGTAACATCTGTTCCTTCTGAGTCCTCTTTTAATTTTTATTTTGAACTGTCAGTAAAAAAGACAAAATACCCAATGTTGTAACTTATGTCAGAAGAAATCAGCCAAAAATCAAGACAATGAAAGGCAACAAACTTCCTACATTTCTTTGAGCCTAGCTACCCTAACCCCCTTACTCTTCAAAATCCTCCCTCTTGTTTGCCAATGCAGTGCTCGTCCCCTCTTTATTTTTAAAAATATTTTTTACAGTTAAGGGCTGACTGTAAGCTCCAGGGTTGATGGGGACTTCAATTTGATGCTCATTTCAAAGGGAATGTGCTGGATGCTTACACATGAATGACATGTCATCACTTCTCTTGCTGCAACACAGTGTGCCCTGATGAATAATCGAGGCAGCTTTTATAGAGACGCAAGAAATGCCGATCACAGTTTGTCTCTGAGTCAGTTGACATTTTTATTTTATATATAAAGCAAATTAGGGTGGAAGACAGAGAGCAAGAGATGAGGCTGTGTGCCAACCTCTTCAGATCTCATTTAGTCTATGTTACAGAGCACTTAGTCTTTACAATCCAGCATGCTAATAAGGACCATATATCCCTCCTCTGAGAAATTAATAGATCTTGAGACAGCTTAAAGGAAAGACAAAAAAAAATTTACAGCCTTTAGTGTAGACATCTGTGCCTCTGTATGTGTGATGGTATTAGAGAGGGAGGGGAAGGACTTGCAACATTTCTGAGGAGAGGGACATGGCGGGGGGGGGGGGGGGGGTGTGTGTCAGATATTTCCACAGGCTAAGAGTCATTCCAACATCTATTAAAAGTAACCTGGTAATTGCATTGGACACAAACGATGACAGTGAAAAAACAGCTCCCTTTATAAGAACTCTGCCACAGTGCTTTGAAAGCTCTGCTGTCCTTGTGATAGTCCCCCACCACCCTCCCACTGTGATTGGGATGTGAATTGCAGAATTCACAAATATCCCAGTCCTACATGAAAGCAAGCAATCTTTTCTTTCATTAATTCAGAATTTTGCCCAGATTCAAACACCAAGCTCAAAACAATTAGGCATGAAAATCTAATGGAAGAATCTTCATAAGAATCACAGTTTACAAATTTAGTAATGAAATGGACAATTACTTCAGTGAAATGTAATGTGATCTTTCACAGTAACAGCAGAAAAGAAGCATTAGATATTTCTGGGCTTACATGCCACACCATTTTTTGTCCTTAAAGTCCTACCTATATAGGGGTAAGAAATCAGATTGGTGGAAGACGGCTTGCATGTTTCCAAAAGAGGAGTGGGGCCATCCTCTTCTGTATAAACTCCAGACACCACGTTTGCTATCCTTCATCATTTCCATCTTCTGTGACTCTGTTCAGCCTAACAGATATAGAGACTCAAACAGAATAAAACCAAGCAAGACCTGATGGAACAGAAATATTTGATTAGGACATTGGACCAAAAAAAAAAAAAATTAAGAAGCTCACTGTGATACAGAACTGTTCATTGAAGAGGCGTGTAGGGAGATATTTCTTGCAAGTTTAAAGGAAAACTTTGCAATTGTAAATCAAATTGGTTGAGTTGAAATTGACACTACATTTTAAGTGTTGGACTAGCATGTGTAGAAGGTTGCTCTTCAACCTGCATTTACTGTTACAAGAAGTAGGAAAGGTAAAACCAGTGGTTTGAGAACTGTGTTGTCTCGCTTTCCAATTTCTAAAGTTTCAAGTTTAGTAGGTATGTCAGGTCTTTCTACTTATTGGCACAGCAACACCTAAGCAGAAAAGGTCCAGATGAGACTAGACCTTGTGCAGTAGCTGAGCTATGTGTGGGACAGTCCACTCTCATTTTGGGCTTTGGAAGAGGTCAATTTCCAGCTTGAGGATACTCCCAAACCTCAGAGAGACACATCACCTCACTGGGAAGTGAGTGGAAGGAAGTGTAGGCCATCAACTTGACAACTTGGTGAAGATACAAACTAAACTCCTTTTCAGATTTTATCTTTTTGATGAAACAAGAGTTTCATTAGTGCTTGATAAGCCTGACAAGAAAAAAAAAATCAGAAATTTCACAGGTGGAAGAACTGAAGGACAACATATCAACAGCAGAGCCTGGAAAAGAACTTGGAAAAATCAGCCATAACCTTCTGTCTATTCCTTGACATTTTTGCAGTATTTTCACTTATCTCTGGGTTCATTTGCTATCTATATCAGAGTCACTTTCCATACAACCTTACAGTAAAGCTAAAGCCGAAGCCAACTTTTCTACCACAGTGTTTCAATAACAGCTAGGTAAGTCCCATCAAAGAGAGAGACAACCACGCACAGCCAGTGAGAGTGAGGATCCTGGGAGATACTTCAGAACACCGAGTTTCACATTTTTGACTGGTCCTGCTTGAGGGACGCTCTGTTAGGATAAATGCATTTATTGTTTTTTTAGAGAAAAGGACTGTTTCTTACTTATCAATCTATGCCAGACCCAAGTCTCCTCAACACAATAGCTACCTGCAGGCTAACTTGCAATTTAGTACATGATTACCTACTCCCAGCAAATCCTCGATCTTTACAGTCCAGACAGTCAGTGCTGAAAAATGTTAGAAATATCACTTACTGTATTTAGTGGAAGAGGAAGGGAACTGGGGGAAGGTAGTGAGAGAAGAAAATAGCAATACATTGAAGAGGAAAAAACCTCTTCAATAGGAGGAAGAAATAAAGCAGGAGAAAAGGGAGATGAGATGTAACAAGAAGAAGTTGAAACAGGAGGGAAGAAATGGAAAAAGGGCAGTTGCAGAAGGATAGAAGTTTTAAAAAGTTAGAAAATAAATTACAAGGTTTTTTCTCCTCAAGTGACCTTCTTGTGCAACATGGCTGCAGTAAAATTTACTTACAATCCTCCCCTCTCCCTGCTAAAACTAGCCCAAGATTTCTCAGCCAAACTGCCAAAAGTGAAATTTTAAAGCCAAAGTAAGGTAGATTGGGAATGCTGTCAGCATAAGAGCTTGAGCACACCACCCTTGTCCCTTCCCATTTTATGTGGGTGTTGGAGTGACAATAGCAGCAGTGATCCCTGGCTGAAGGATAGGTGTCTATGAAAACCATCCCTCACAGGCTTTGGAGCTGCAGCCAAAGCCAGGCTGCTCGGCCACCACAAAACATTCGCTGGGAGAAACCTGCAGTCCAGGGAGTGCATGGCACCCCAGCATCCAATTCCTCTCCTTTCTAGTACAGGCAAAGGTGTCAAGAGGGGTTACTGTGGGTTACCACTCTCAGCAGGCTACCACTTACAAGGACCTGCTTCCTTGAACTGTCCTGGCTGCCTCTACCACCATGGAAGAAATCAGTGCATGGTGCATAACACTGGTACTGTAAAGTATTGTTTGGTCTCTGTCTTCTCTCTGCCTCTTTTTGCCTCACAGCTTCTCTTACCAAATGACCAAAATATTTCCATTTGTATTTTCCCCCTGTTTACCCCTTCTACTATGCTTTACTTGTGTCCTTCATTCACAATTAAAACTCTCTATTACTGGGCTATCTAAAAATATTCCTTTTATTATAATTATTCTAAGTGCCTTCTTCTGCAGTCTCAATATTCTGAAAAGCAAATTGTTTTCACTCATACAGAACATGAATTCCCTGTTCTAGCTCTATGCAAGATGCAGTAATAATTTTCCTTTTATTTTTGGAATCTCAGCATTTCTAATCTCAGGACTGTGTGCATCAGAACAAAAAAACCCAAAACAGACAATATGAAACCACTGAAAAAAAATTGCATGTAATAAAGGATATATTATTATTATTATTATCATTATCATTATTCAAAGTGTGGCTAAGTTGTAATTTTCTCCTATCCAAATCATATATCTTCAAGAAAATATTTTCTCTATTGAGTTGCATGTTTCCACTGTTATGGACTCTAACATGAATGAATATGAGTTAAAGAGGTGTACTGATAGTTCACATGATTATTTTTCTCTTCACTACCTTATCAATTTAAAAATGTCTTTGCACGAATGATTTAAGTGGTTAAATAATCTACAGGCTATTTGCTTTACACAGAAATAAAACACAGACATTTGATTTTTTTGTATTTTCTTTTGTTAAGCTAATGAGTTAAACATATCCTAGAAGCATAATGCCACATTAGTGTCACTGACTGCAAAACTGAGGTTGTGGCTGAATTTTGGCAACTTGTTAAGTAAGAATTCTAGGCAGAGACACTGACTTTGTCTCTTTCTCCTGTCAGTTGTTTCACTTACATGTTGGGGTAAAAGAAGTTTTCTGGATGGGAAGATGCTGAGAGTTTTTCTAATTTTTTCAGCAGTAAATGTTTCTTTTTAGTTTAATTTGGTGGTTGTAAAATGCTCCTGTTTCATTTGTATGCCTGTTTGGGGGTCTGTGCAAGATTCAGATTCATTATCTTGTTTTATCAAGCATGTAATAAATAAGCACAACTAATTTGAAACTTTCCATTTGTTTATGTTGTTTATTTCTGTATCTGTGCTTATCACAGTTTTTCTAGCTCTCCTTTTTTCCTGTTTGCTGTACTCTTACTGGTATTTTCTTATATTTGACTGGAAGTTTCTCACAGTCATACTGTCACATACATCCATACAACACAGACTGCATGGGGACATTGAGACCCTGATACTTAGAGGAATTTGAGAGTGATCAAAACCAGACCCAACAAACAAGTAGTAAAGGTTTTTCTCTCATCTGTTCATTCATGATTATGGCATTGAGAGAAGAAAAATACAAAATAGTTTTCTGGGCAATTTTTTATAGCTACCTATATCTGTGGTAATGCCTGAATACCTAGTAGCTGTCTTCTAGGAGAGCACAAGTGCAAGAAAGCCATCTACATTGGGACAAAGGAGTAAAACAAAAAATTCATCTCTAACTTATAAACTTCCTTCTTCCAACACATCTAAAATAATTTTCTGCTTCCTTACTTGACCTCTAGCTCACTCAGCCCTCAATCTGTAGAGAGCTTTATAACTTTAACAACGGATGGTTTTTTGCGATTGTTCCAAAGATAGCTCAATTAGGTACATCCAAGAACAAAGGAAGACAAAACCAAATCCAATTCACAAGGAGCAAATAAAAATAATCCATATCTTCTCCCCAAAATAAATAGGAGACAAGGATATGGATTCTACTGTCAGATGATGTGCAAAACCTACAGAGATTATGCAGAAAAGTACATACATGTATATATCTTTCCTAGTGCAATTTCATACTTGAAGCAAGTCATTCAGTCAGTCTGCTCAAAGGAGATTCAAGGCTTAAGGTCACAGGTGAAATCACTCGCCTTCCACTGGAAACTTCTGTTTACAATGAGCCCTCTCAGCACTTCTCCCTGACTTAAGTTCAGGAAGCAAAAGTTCAAACTCCATCAATTTCTATGTTTTTTTCCCCTCCAGTTGAAACTCATCACCATTTTAAAGCACCAAGGCAGTCTGAAAGGTTCACCCTAGTGACCATCTTGCAAGGCTGTCTGAGTGGAAACCTCATTGAGAAGAAGCAGCATCAAGTCAAGAAGGACATTCCAGAGAGGGCTCCCCTTAGCCACATTACAGTAACTGGATCTTCCCATGACCTTCAAGATGCCACTTCAATTCCCTCCAAAGAGACTTAAGCAGCCTCTCTGCTATTAAGATGTTCTTTCATTTGTCAACAGAAAGCTGCTCAATTGCTAGCCTGAGCAAATTTACATAGAAATTACCAGTGATGGTCTGCAAACAGTTAGGAGAATGACAGCAGAGACACCCAGCAGAAATACTCCAGGATACACAGCCTACAGAGTCACTACTCAGATAAAGACATGGAGGAAAACGTTACCATGAAAATTCACTGGACTTGCAGAACTATTAATATAAGGGCATTCAACAGTGTGAGGTCTACTGGGGCTCTGACTATACTAGTTCAGCCAAAACATTTCCACAGAACAAAGATGATGTTGCCAGCATTTCCTTCCTACCTGACAAGTATTTCCAAGTTGCCTGGCAGCTGAATGTTATGTGAAGCCTGAAGATGAGCGGGCAAATTGTTATCTCATCCTGATAAAGGATGCCTGGCTTTTCAGCCTAGCACTCAACTTTATCCTCCTGTCCCTGACAGACAAGTCTTGCTGCCACCCTTAAAGCTCTTCCTTGAGGAGAGCAGACTCTCCTTGTCACACTCTTCAGGCCCTCCATCTACTCTCAGTCTTCCCAGAGCCCTTTCCATTTCCCCACTAATAGAGACAGCACTCAGGCAAATCAGGTGCCTGATCTGTTTAAAGCTGCCTTTTTTTTTTTTTTTTTTTTTTTAATCTCCTTTCTAGGGTTCTTGACCTGTTCACAATGGACTTTTTGCTGAAAAATTGTAGAGCTGTGAAGTCTGTACTTAATCCTTTTGTCAAGCACTACTTGTTGTAGTATCTAGCCTCCAAAGCCTTGTATGAGTGCTCAGACTATCAGTGATAAAATACAAATCTGACATGGTTGCTTCTTGACTGGGAGCATGACTTAAAGAATATTCTAGGTTCTCAGTGGCAGCATCTGCCCAGCACTGCCCTTCAATGGAGCAATTCTTCTACAGTAATCAACAGCCTCAGCACAAGGTGTTCACCCTACAGAAATTAACAGGCAACCCAATTAAAAGTAATTATGGCTGAGGAACACCAAGAGTACTGAGCCCTGTCTACCCAAACAGGGACAGTCCAGGAGTCAAATGAAGTAGTGGGCACTAAAGGATACCAAGAGACAAGTCTACATTTCCCTAGACACCACTGCAGCAGAGACTGTTGGATCACTTAAGGGCAAATAAAGAGGAATTGAGCAGCAAAAAACTGTCTTCCCCTGTGTAGTCATGTACATTAATGGAGGTACATTTGTGTGAGTGCACACGAGAGAAAAAAAAAAGGTGGGAGTTCAGCAGGGCATGGGGTATCTGATGCTTACTGTGTGTTCTTGACATGAAATGACTGCACAGAGTAGAAGAAAAATCCCATTTCAAATAATGATCAAAGCCATCATAGGGAAATGAGTAGCTTCCACTTCTTAAAGCAAATAGGCAGATAATATTTATTCCACAGTACAGACAAAATTCTGCCTTCTGTCAAGGGGAAAGGAATAAATTGTTTTTCCATAATGGTGTTTTCTTTTCAATCAATTTCCCTTCAAGCTTGATTTAAGAGGATGCCATGCCAGAACCTCAGGCGAATGGAAGAAACCTAAGATACTCCCCCATCAAAGGTGAAAACGATGATGCAGTCAAACTTAGAGTTCCATCTGAACACCAGTGTTGCACATGGGTAGAGGCATGCACTCCTCTCTCCCCTCTTTCTCCTTTTCAAATAAAAGGTTTGCAGCAAAAATGCAACAAAGGGCCAGTAACAATGAGGAAGAAAGAGTTCAGAGCACAAGGAATAACAGCAATGGATATATGTTGGAGTGCATGTTGCTTTAGTTACGGATAGAAGTCCTAGGGAAACTGTTACAGGTCATTTTGCTACATACACAGGCATATGCTGTATATGTTACAGATTTTTAATTTTTTTTTTATTAGTGAGACCTTTGTAGATATTATCTTATTATTAATATGCATGCATATAAGAAAGAAGAACAGTTACATCTGGTAAAATCCCTGGCTTCTAAGAAAAGCTGGAAGGGGACAAAATGAAGAATGAGATTGCTCCCAAGGCATTGCAGGCACTTAGGTACTTGCAGAGCTAGGTCATCAGGGAACACTTTAGATTTAAAAATACTGCCTTGTTAAAAATTGTGTATATATTCTGGGGTTACTAACAGCCCCTTGAGTTGGAAAAATCACAGTAATTTCTATTTCAGAAAGAGACTGATGTTGTAGAAACCTTCCCATCTATTTCTTTTAAATGCAAATTGTAGAAAGACTGTTCTCAGGGGGACAGGAATGCAAAAAGAAAATTCTTAGTATTTTTTAATCTTGGAAAAATGTTGACAATTTGACCCACAGATAGTATGAACACTCGGAACAATTCCAATAGTATCAGAACCCAAACACATAGTCTCAAAAGTTCAACTAAGCCTTTAACAGACACCAACCTGAAAGACAGAGGACCCCTCTTTCTTCCTCTTATAAGGTTCCTCACAGGATGCAATTCCCAGTTAAATAAATCATCTCTTCAAAAGTCATGGGATTCTTACTGTAAGATTTTAGTGAGGGGATGCTGATTTAAAAGACACAACTCCATCCCATATTCTTCCTGACAGACATTTCATTTGAACAGATGCTGCCTCAAGATGAGAGGTTTGCATGTTTGAGTACAATGAATTCCTCATGCCAGTACAGTAGATAAACAGCCAGCAAATGATTTGGGTGTTCAATGGACTTTGCAAGCAAGATTCTCAACAACAGCAATGTTAGTTAAGCAAAAGCTAATGAACACTTACTATAAATGACATTCCCATTTCCTGGCCCTAATTCTCTCATTATTTATCCACAGGCATAACAGGCATGTACTGGTTTTAGCACTACTGACAACAAAAGCCAGAAGCACAAAGGATGCCACACTCAGTGATGACAGCCCCAGAACTGTAGCTGTCAATTAAGCTGGGGAAGGGAGCTGCTGGGGAGGACTGAGTTAACTCCCAGCAAAGCACAGCTAGGACTAGCAATGAGAACTTGCTCCTGGTGCCGAGTACTTATCCATGCACACGTGTATCTGTGCATGCACCTGCACAAGGAGAGTCTTATAGGAATCTTTTAAAGATTAAGATTTTCTCCACAAATGTAGGCCAGCATTTTCAAAAATAGATGTCCAAAGTTAGGCATTCCAAAATCCGTATTTAAGCATCTAGAGAATTGTCCTCATTCTCAGAAGTGCTGAAATTGCCAAGAGCTGTAAAATGCTCAAATCTTGAAAACCAGGCCGCATCTTTAGGTGCTTGAAAACAGATTTAAGAGCCTAAGTTTAGGCATCTGTATTCCTGACTGTAAATTTATATTACCCAGGAAGACCTGCTATAATTCATCACACTTACATGACATTCTCAAAAATGTACAATACTAATTGTCCTGAATTTTCAGTTGCAGCTGAAAACCGCCCAGATCAGAGCAGGATCACAAAGGTAGCCACTGCCCTTCTTCTCCTATTTTCTGGTGGCATTTATGGCAGTAAATTACAGTGACTGTCAAAGCACCCAGTGAACAACAGTGGCAGCTGACCTGGCCCATTACCTTTATCTACCCTCAGTTTCCAGCAGAAGAAAGGATGAAATTGATGTAAGGTTGCACAAATCAAATTAAAAAGAGTGCTGGTTTTGGCTGGGCTAGAGTTAATTTTCTTCACAGTAGCTGGTATGGAGCTATGTTTTGGATTTATTCTCAACACAGTGTTGATAATACAGGAATGTTTTAGCTGTTTTAGAGACAGCTAAAACAAAGCCAAGGCCTTTTCTGCTCCTCACACTACCCCACCAGGCTGGAGGTGCACAGGAAGTTGGGAACCTCCTGTGTTGTACCTCCCATCTTCATTTTTCAGCAGCACTTTAAAATATTTGCTGCATCCTGTAGGTTCAGTGCTAAGACAGCAGCAAAGACAACATATTCTACAAACTGCCTGCACCTGTACACAACTATACTGTCCCACACAGCTGGCAAGTACTCTGACAAATGGGCATACTAGAACCACACAAAATTATTTTGAATGTGAGGTAGTTCGTCATATGTGGCAACACCTTACTGAAACTGCAGTCAAAGCAACTATACTTTCATAGCTTATTTTATCAAAATATGTCCCTATTTGTCTACCATGTTTACCCTTTTAATATATTCTTATGAAGAGTCAAATTCTCAGACGTCCTAAAATGTGCTATTCCACTTATAATAGAGCTGTTATTATCTTGAACAAGTGAGAATCTGATTATAAATTCTTTCACTTAAAAATAAACTGTGATGCCTTCTGGGACGGTTGCAACCACCATTCAATGGCACACAAATGACATTATCTAAGAGTTTATAGCTGGAAATAAAGTAAAATACCTTCTTCCAAAGATACAAAAAGGGGAAATTAACATAGGAAACTAATCCAAAGTGGCCAATGCATTTACATAGATTGTTTCAACATTCTGTCCCAGAGAACAGTACACCTACTAGGTCACCCGCAACCATGAGCACAGTTTAGCTTAACCTTGTACAGAGTAACCATGTGTGACTCCCACTGGGAGCCACAGCCACTTCCTCTGCCCCACCAGCCTCCTCTGGTGAGGCCATATTCCTTTTTGAGCTACCCACATAAGCCCCTCATATTTTAATTGAACCATCTCTGCTGTAGCATATGTCTACATGCTTCTTGAATCCAATGCATAGAGGGACTTTCTTACTCAGCTCTAACTTCTTCCCAGAGGCTCAAAAGCTGCTAAGAGGCTAAGCTTATTTGTTCAAGCATAGAACCAGTTATATGGCTTCTAGACCACCCTGTTTACTCACCAACCTGGCCAAACACAAAGCAATTCCAAATGCATGTTTGTCAGCAAAAGGCCCTGCAAACCTTTCCTTAGCTCGTGTGAGCCAAAAATGCTCCAGTGCAAAGGTGGCACCTCTGAGCTCTTTCTAGCAAAAATTCCTTTTCATTCGCTATGTGCCCCATGGCACATGAACTGGAAATAAATTCCTAAGGTGTAATAAATGAGAAGTGGTCTCTTAAACTACTTTTTGTCCAGAAACTTCCTTTTTCACTTGTGTTGCTACAATTTTCTTTTTTGCAGTGACTTACTCAGGGAAAAAGAGGATATGGGAAAGACTTCGGAAATACTTGAATGAGTTTAAAGTGGTATTTAACACACAAAAAAAGACAGGGCAAGGCATGGTACTCATGCCAAAGAGCTGTTAAAGAGGTAATAACAGAAGGGGGGGGTGGGGATTAAGATCCTGGAGTCTGATAAGAGGTGAACAGGAATCACATGAAGCAGAAATGGAAGGAAAAAAAGAATTTTGTGGTGCCTTGGATGACAAGCGATATGATTTGAGTATGAAATGCAAAAAATCTGTCAGTTCCGAAAGAAATGTGAAGCAAACAAGATGAGCACACCTCGAGAAATGGCTGCAGATTGCTATCTCAGCAGCCACTTGAATGAACTGCACACAAGGAAATCCAAAGGAAGAAAGTCACGACAGTCAGTGCAAGAGTTTTACAGAATTATGAACAAAGCTTCTAGCTGGAAGAATGAGTTTAGTCAGGAAAGTGAGACCTGTTGTTGGCTGTGCTAGATCCAGAATTGGATGAGTGACAGTTGGCCATTCACCTCCTGCCTGTGAGCTGGAGCTCAGACCTAGTGGTGGGCCAAAGGAAGGAAAGCATGCATTGCTACAAATTCTAGTGTATGGCTCTTGTCACTGCTAGAGGAGTTGCTCTTTATGTCTCACAGTGTAGGAAGAAAAAGGTGCCTCTGAATCTTGGTATCTCTGCACGGCACAACTTCCCAGAATGCCACCATTCACATATCAATTCCAGATCCAGGTATTTCACAGCAAGTATTTGCCTTTGAAACCCTAAGCTCAGTTTTGCAGACTTCCACACAGGAGAACACCACTGAAAGTTGCATAGGAACATTCCTGCAAGAAACAACTCAGTGGTAGGAGTAATGAGGACCACAGGAAAACATTAGGGCAAAAAGGCTCAGATTTCCCTGCCATACACATTTCATCCTTTTTTTCATCTATTTTAATAAACTTAAATAAAAATCTTTCCATGTTAAGCAATGTATCTGCTGATCCCTAAGGACTACACTGTCAACTTTAAACCTTGAGTTTATGAAGCTTATTTTCTCCTTTCATTAGCTTTTGCCGTCCTATGCGTGCTGCTGCAAGTATCTCTGCTGTTCTTAGAGAGATGGTGGCTTGCAGCCACCTTGGTCCCTGTGGAGCTGTGCTCTTCACCACAACCCTGTTATTCCAACACTGCCTTTCTTATTGGACCCTCAAAGGGCTAACTCTTCCCAGAGGCAGACAGCTACAGTAAGAAGAGATACATGTCATGTGTTCTATTATTTAGTAATTGCATCATTAT
>VZTE01005061.1:2795110-2810878 GCA_013397775.1 Eulacestoma nigropectus | reverse complement strand
AAAAAAAAAAAAAAAAAAAAAAAAAAAAAAAAAAAAAGAGAGAGAAGAATAGAAGAGAGACCCTTTGTCTCATATCAATGCCAGCAAATGCACAGGCTACTGTTAGCATACCAAAGCCAGTGAATACTGAAAAGAAGTTGTTTGAAATTTTGGTTAAGTTTTGCATGGAATATGGTTTGCTAATATCCAGCATTCAATTCTGCCTCATGACCTGTGCAACTGTGAATGTTCGGTTTCTGAGAAATGCTGAGGAGAAGAGAAGCATGGACAGTTAGCAGTATTAGCAAGAATGTGCTTTAGAGTTACTGGCAACATTTGCTTTAGTGCAAGAATGCTTTTGGTAGGTAGTTACTGAATATCTGGCCTAAATATTTATTACTCTCTTACTTGATGGTTTGTTCGTATTCTCTAAGTATTGTATTTTGTATTTTTGATAGGGTTTTCCAAGCAACTTTTATCAGTGAGAGATTGCTCATTAGTTATATATATTGTTCCATATAACACTTCTAACACACTAAAGATTTCCATCGTACTTAAGATTCCACCACACCATACAGCAGTGAGTTCCAGAGGCTTGTTATGTACATGAAAACAGAGTATTCCCGTAGATTTCAAATATGCAGCTTCTCTGGGAATCACCTGCAAATATGCACTGTTAACATTATATTACAATTTTGCATGATAACATAGTCTCACTGTGTTTAATACAGATACATAATCAATTAAAACCAGTGCATCTTAAGGATGCTACTTACAAGAAAATAAGAGTAAATCCACCAGAACTCAAGAAAAGCCTAGAGCACACCATAGAATAAAGCCAGTGCTGTGATTTCAGTATTTAATAACAGAGACCTGTGTTCAATAACACAGTGTTTCACTTTAGATTAACATCACTTAGGTTATTGAAAACACACTGTGCTATGTAGCTTACTTTTTTCTGGAGGGAGAAGGGAGGACAGTATTAAAAACTTCCTTTCATTCCTTAACTTAATCCCAGTTTGAAGAACTCAAGATAAAAATTGGAGATGGGCTTTCATTGTTGGGTTTCTCAGCTTTCTAATTATATCCCTTACTCTATAAAAAACATGCACCGCAGTAAAGAACCAGAGGAACTGGCAGACTGAGGCAGACCGAAAATGTCTTAATTCTTCTGACCTTTACCACAATTTTCTTTCTCCAACAGAATACACAGCTGACCTTTTCCACCTACTGACAGGACAGCTTATGGCAGATTTCCATTATCAAAAGCTCACTGCAAATTCACTGCAGTTATTAGTGGTAACCCAGCTCAGCTCTGCAAAGCTATTATAATACACAGCTCCCTGAAACCTTAACTGTTGGTTCCAGAAAGTCACAGTGGCCATGCTTGCATACCTGCCAGCTTTCCAGATGTGCACAGAGGCAAAATACCTCCATGACAGCCAAACATTACAGATGTTCCCAGCAGAAACAGGGCTGAAGTGTTGCCAGATGCACCAAATGTTCATCTAGGTCACAAACTTCGCTGGGTTGAGGGATGTCTCAGTGATTAGGCTGCCGCCCTAGCATACAGGAGATCTCTCTCTGACTTAGGAGGTGACATTGAGAAAGTCATTAAACCCCTATGGCTCTGCTCTTTGTCTGTAAAACAGGGGTGGACTGCATCTCCTCTTCAGTGTTATGAAACTCTTGTAGACAGTGAATCATTTACGGCTACTCTGGTAACAGGGTCCAGATGGAGAAATTTGCAGAATATTTTAGTTGAAGTTTATAATTTAATTAAGGAAAGACAACAAAATATTGTGGGGTATGGTATACAGGCTTTATTGGTACAAGTGGGATATGTGTATTATTCATGCCTAGAAAAGCCAAGTGATTCATTAAGTTCGTATCGACTGACTAGCAACAAAGACTTTATACCCAGCTGCACCATCCTGGTCTCTGTAAATTTCAGACTTTTATTAAGAAACCCAAATGTTTGTGATACTTTTTATACTTTTTCACATCTTTTTATTTTAAACTATTTTTACATTGCTCTAGCTGTAAAGGCAGACTCTTTTAGTAACCATGTGTTCAACTACAAGGCTCACTGCGGCAGAGAAAACTTTATATTTTTATTCCCAAAATAACCTGTATTTTTATGCTTTCTTTATTTATTTAAACTAGTTTCAATACAGACACAGTCAAGAGTATTTTGAGTGGTTATCATATATCTTGACAGAGAGCACCAGAAAGTGGGAAGCTTTTCCGTAACTGTATGTGCCTCTACGGTCAGCACAAAGATGCTGAGGTTTGCAAAGGAGTCAAAGGCAATAAGACTTTACAACAAAAGAGAAGTTTTAATCTATAAATCAAGGCAGCAGTCACATTGAGAGCATGGGAGTGATATTTGCCTTTCTCACTCAGACTTGGGATTTAAAATCCCAGGGGTTTCCATCCTGCATCCTACTGCGGGTTTACAGGGAAACAAGCACTGAGAGAGAAATATGAATGCTCAGATAGGAAGACCAAGAAATGAATAGGAGAAGAGTACGTGCAAAACGACCACACTGCAAGTGGCAACCGAGCCTCCTTACATGCATGACCACTCAAGATCATGTTTTGAAAACAGAAGTAGAATTACATCGGACTTGAAGAGGCCTGTGATGCATCCTACCAGCAGAGACCTTCTTGAGGAGCAAATCTCAGAGACAGCTAGAGAAGTCTTGAGTGCAGCACTCAAAAATTATTACAAACAGCACAAAATATTAAGTCCAATATATGTAATCTTAATGCAAGAATTTCAGTAGCCTGACTATATTTACTCTTTGGGTAAATGTATTCTTGGTTACATAAAATTCCCCTGCAGACAATATTCTTTGCTTTGCTGTATTTTGCCACTAACCAGTCATAATATTTTGTGCCATTATGACAGAGAAAATACTGTTCATAAAGCTTTGCAAGGGCCTTCCACAAAGAAAAAATACACTCCCAGAAATAGCATTCCAGGAAAGCGTTATTTCAGATTTTAAGGCAACCAGAACTAGCGCATGGTTCATGTACACTTAATTTAGAATTCTACCAACACTACCTAATAGTTCATTCTATGTTGAAAGGAATTTACAACATAGGTATCATTAAAAATTATCCCATGCTTCAGACAGAGTGTCTCAGACTGTGAATGAACAGTGACTTAAAACCAAAATCTAAGAACAGGAAAAAAGTACTATACAAAATATACTACATATATATTTTAAATAAATATATAGTTATACGTTGCACACAAAGATATTGAATGAAAATTAATGTAGGTAGAATTCAGAAAGGAGCACATACTGAAATCTTACACAAAAACCTGATTTCCCTGTAGAATTCTAACCTGGTTTGTTTTGTTTTGTAACACAAAAAAGCTTGGGTAAACAAATAAAGGACCGATTATTCATTTTTACTTAGCTAGTGGGTTTGGCTCTGACATTTCCTTCTTCATTTTCCTTCAGACTGCCTACCAAATACTACAAAGCTCCATTTGACAATGCTAAGCAGGAACAGACATGAAGAAAATCTGTGATTATCTTAGACTGATTTAGGAAGACAAGTTTCAAATTTGAATATGAAAATGCTGGGCCAGTGCTGACTAAGAAGAGAAATAAAAATCTACAAACATGAGATGCATAGGAAAGATGGAAGAACCAATCAAAATGATAAAAATCTAATTAAAAGCATAAAAATATAGACTGAAGAAATTTAGACTGGAAATCTTCCAGAAAGTGAAAAGATGCTATGGAATTATTATTTATTCTTTACAATGTTTTCCACAGAACCTTAAAACTGGATCACAAATGTAAATTAACAGTTTCATTTCTCAGAGGATAAAATCTCATCACTAAGGACACATAATTAAAACACAGAAGAATGGAAAAAGCACTTGAAAACAAAGCTGTAGGGGGCTCACTGATGCCAAGAGTAGCATAAAATAAGTTTTCTGTTTCTGAGGAGGGTGATTGTAGCAAAAGTAAAAGACTTGCAGATGCAGGAGAAAGGATGCTGCATGAGAGAGTCTTGGGTTTTTAAAGAAGATGTGATTATAGAGGGATGATCTTCCAGTGGTAAAACATATACAGGCTAGTAGGACATCTCTTACACACACATCGAAACATTGCTGCTGAATGCAGAGACAAGGTGACTTTGCTGAGCAAAGGCCACAGTTTCAGACACCTATCTTTTGCTTTTCTGTCACAGCCATCTGAATATACTACCAAAATCTGATGCACCACTAAATCTTCAAGAAACTGCTGCTCTGGGATCCTTTGTTCATTTTGCCACTTTTCACATCTGAACTCCTCCCTCTTCAGCAACCCAAAGGTGAGATGCTCCCTCAGCCTGTCTCTGTCTGCTGCTGAGTACTTTAGGCTCATTTTGCATCATGGAAAGAAGGTCCTTTCTGATGCCTGCCAATGACAGCCATTCTCCTTTCCCACTCATCCTTCCTCAGCAGGCAAACACACAACTCATGCTAACACCCCCACTGAAGGTGAGAGAGATGGCCAGTTTGAGCACCCTATTCTTTTTCCTAATCTGTAACTGATAACCCTCAGTATGACTCAACTGTTTGTCCCTGAGAGAAGGCTTAAAATAAAGCAAAGCTGCAATGGTGAGAAGCCAGATAAATAAATGTTTGAGTTGTTTGGTTTGAGAGTGGTTTTTTCTGGAATATTTAGTTACAACTGATAGAAATTGCAAGCATCATATACTTCCTCAACACTTTGGAACTGCATTGAAGTCATGCTCTTAAATTAACCTAAAGAAAAAATAATGATCTTTCCTTGGCTTTGCAGAATATGCAAACTTTAGATTTCACAAAACTGTAAAGATTTCATACAGATCCTCAGAAACCAGGTATTTCAGGAAACATTAAGCTGATATTTTCCACATTGATCTAGGGGAAGAGAATAAGCACTGGCTGGAAAGCTATAACTATGGGTTTATCTCTACCATCCTGGCCTCCAGGGAGAGGTCAGAGAAGAAGCAGCTAATTTTGCTTTCTCCTCCATCTTTTAAAGAGTTTGTTTGTACGTGCGCGTGGGGAAAAAGAGATGAAGGGAATACGCCCTTTCAGGAACAGAACTGAGAATAGGAATTTTCAGCAGCACAGCATGTCACCAAATAGTTTGTTTCTCTACCATTATCAAGAGCAATACTTCATTTGTCCTTGCCTGCCAGATTTGCTTTGTAGGGTTTGCCACATAGAGGCAGGCCTTCATTTGCCACATTGTGGCATAGGAAATCTGGGGTTGTCTCTCTGTGGGGCTAATTAGGTCAGGGATGTCTATTCCATTCCAGTATCTCTATTAAATGCCTGAAAGTACAGACACCAAGGCTTCTAACTGGACTCACCCTTGCTCTGTAGTTCCATCCAACAGAGACAAATGCCCTAGAATTGTCACTAGAGCAAGCTAACATTAAAAATAGTTTGCTTTTCTTCTTTTAAATGAGTTAGTTAGAAACCAGTCAGCTGTTTGTTCAACATTCTGAGCCAAAGCCAAGCACCAATCTCTCCCTTGACTTACATTAGCTTTGAGAGTGCAAACAATAAGCAAGCTGGGGTTTAATGAGCCTGTCTGTGGGGTCAGTCTGGCAGAACGAAAGAGGACGGTCATTTTTTGAGCAATCTCAGTTTGAAACAAAAACTACAGGGGGCATAACAAGAGCAACAAAGAACTAAGGACCTGCAGAGATTCCTCACTGAAAGGATTCCATTGAGAACGACCCCCTCACAGCTTCTTTACTCCAGCTGACTGTAAGACACTATTTCCCAAGTACTGGCACTGAGCAGCTAACCCAGATCAGCCTGCATCAGCCTTTGGCATAGTGCAGTGGCACATCTGGGCTGGGAGGGAAAGACTGAGCCTCTTGTCCAGGAATGTATATTTTCTTTTAGAGATTTGCTTCAAATAAAATGGGTACTATACAACATGCAAAAGGAACATGATTCCAAAAAACCACCCAAACATCTCTAAATCGTTTCTTTAACTATTTCTGAACAACATATAATAGAACCTTTTGCTAAAATCCGATTGTGTTAAAAGCACAGACTTTCACCATCAGAGCCAAAATGAACATCCAAAACTTGTCTCTAAAACATGGAAGATAAACAATTCTAGACAGAAAAACTAGGGGACAATACATGCTAGAGGAAATACAGAGCCATGGTACCATCTTCAACCAGTCTCTTTTTCCCAGTCTATGCCACAGACCTCATTCTAGGGCACATTTCATAACCTCTTTGCTACACAATTTAACAGCCTCCTTTGATTTGCCTGGCCTTCACACCCCTAAAGAGCAAGAAGAATGACAACTCGTTAACCCAAGAGGTGCTAAGTTATAAAGGTGATAGGCTGATAGAAAATTCTGAAGGCAGACAGGATTAATGTCATACACATATCTCTGGGCCATCCAGAGAAGGAATTTTCCATTATTCCAAAGCAAGGTAATGAGTTTTTCAAAATTTTACCTTGGTAACACATTCCCCAAGCTGCAAAACAATGATCAGAGAAACTGAACATCCGACAACTAAATGGTTAAAATCCTGCTTGTGATTTGCTGCAGATGCTTTCACTGGGAATGTTTGAGCATAATAGTTCTGCGTAGGAAGAAAGGAACTGTATTTTAGTCATCTGCATATATTCGAGTTTTGGTTGGGGTTTTGGGTTTTTTTGGCTTGGGTTTGGGGTTTTTTTTTTAAAGTACATTTAATGATTATTCAGAAGTGGACTATTACAACTGTTAAAAATAATATTCATACAGACTGTAATCAGCTCCAGTGTCTCTCCACATGTGTGTGGGTTGGAGATGAGCACCATGGCCAGTAGGCAGGGACTTTTTTGGTACTGATGGGGGTGTATATTAAATCTTTAAAACTTACTGTGATTAATTCACATCAAGTCAGCATAATTTTCTTCACTGCTTAAGTATTCCAGCTGCCAAGATTCCTAAAAGAGAGTGAGCTGTGCTCCTGAGCTTCATGATTAGGGTCATGCCTTTCTTTTCAACCAGACTGAGACCCACCAACTCACAACTTGGTTGGGACTTTTCCCCAATCTTGTTGTCAGAGCGGTATACAGAAAGGTAATTTCATAGTAAAACTCCAAGTCTCCCTTCCTCAGCAGCTCTCTCCTTTTAGACTATCGATAGAATTCAAATTATGTAATTTCAGTTCCCTTAGGTACCTTCAAAATACTCTGGCTTTTTGACATAAGTACCAAGAAAATGCCTTCATACAAGGTTTGTCCATTAGCAAATGCCCAGGGAGCAGGAGAGGTGGAAAGATTTTGCTTCCCAATTAGTTTTATCTGGGATGTACAAGGAAAGTCTTCCTTTCCTATTATATCATCTATCCCATTAATATCTAACTAGAAAAGCAGCACCAAGTTTTACAGAGCAGTTGTGGCTTCTCCCTAACAATGATCCTTTTCTGTCTGTAGCTTTCATGTCATTGTTTTGCTGATGCTTTTAATTCTTCTTAGTTTGTGTCCATTTTAAATGAAATAACCTGATTAGATTCCTTTCGTCAGAAGGCTGAGGTCACATCAATCACAGCAAGAGTTTTCTGGACACATGGAGAATGAAAATAGGTTGGATACCTCTACATTTTCCATTCTCCTACAAAGAGTCAGATTATCCGTTCATATAATAATCTTTAATACAAGCATACAACGCTTTATTGTATGTTTCATTCACCCTCAAAAATGCATATGCAATCTAACTGAAACTACTACAAATGAAAATCATATTCAAACTGTTCCAGTCAAAACAATACAAGTGTCAAGTGCAATCTAAAAAAGGCTACATAGTGTTTCAAAAGAAAGTCTTTACATTTTCATATAAAAGTGTAACTCTCAATTTAAAATTTGCCTAAATTTTTAACAGCCAGTAAAAATAGTAACTAAGCACTTGTCCTATTCACATGCAGAAATATATTGAAGTATATCTTAATTATAGAGGAAAAAAAGGGTGCTTGACTCTTTCCAACACTCTTTTCTATTTCAATCAGCAAATTATAAAAACAGCCTTTGCCGTTCAGTCGTACATAGAGCAATTAAAAAAGCTACCTTTGACTTTGCTCTTCAGTTTTCTACTAATATATGAAATCATTACAGCTACACCTGTTCTGCTCATCTATACTACCTTCAACACTTGAAAAGTCAGCCTACAAATGTGTTTTGCTTCCTAATCTCTTGAAGAGGCTATTGCTTACACCACTTACCTGATTGGAAAATACAGAGAGGCAGCATAAAGTACTGGTGGTCATGCAGAAGGTTTCAAAAATATCTCTCCTAGCTTCAGTCATGCTTTCTGACAGATATCCTGCCTCTTTTTATTACGCTAACAAGTCACATATAAATGTTCATACTGCTGAGACTGCTAAAGTTTACACAGAACCTATTCCACGAGCAGAGCTCTGATTTGTCTTAACCTCTGTTGCTATTGATCTTTGGTCCTTGGACTCATGTAGATCAGGGTCCTCACATAATCAGTTCACTCAACATAGTAGTACATTTGCAGCTACTACAGAAAAGTTGCATTTGTTTTTCTCAAGAAAAATTAACATGCTTAACTCTCGCTCTGGATTTCGTAAGTAAATGAATAGGAAGTAGGCAGAAAGAGACCAATGCATTCATTTTCTCATATAAATATGGGCTTAAGTGAACCTTGCTCTGCAGAGGTGAGAGGCTTCTGGACACTGAGATAATCCAGCCCGGTAGTTTTTGTCAATTTAATTATTTTTTACTGAGACTGGTACTCACAAAACCATCTCTGATTGACAACCCTGGAGATGATGTCCTGTGTTATCTATGGAACAGATACAAGGAGCAGCAATGTTTTTAGGTCTGATTTATTTTCATTTCAGTCTTAAATGTGTCCTTTGATTTTTAATTGATGATAGTGACATCTCTTGCCCACTAGCACCATTTTTTATTTTTCTGTAAAAGACAACTAAGTTATTTCCTTCAGTCATATAGATTTTACTTCTAAACTGATTAATTCTCCCTAAATACAGACTGTATCTTCACAAATACTTTTATTATCGTGATTGCCAAAAGGTCTACAGGTTATTTAATCAGTGACTTAACTTTTAAACATGGAAACTAATCTTTATTTACATTAAATACAAACATCTGGGTAGTTACATTTTGATAAGGTTTTGTTTTACGGAAAAGGAGATCATTAACTGAAACTGACATTACAGAAATGCAATAAGGAATGGAAATCAAGAAAAGGGAAAGGAAAATGAGGAACCAATAAATTTAAGATATTGGCCATCATGTTCTGTTTCACCTATATATATATATACCACTAGCTACATGGAGCAATGAAGCCACTTTGAGGCAAGAGAACAGCACAAAAATGTCGTAACAGTGACAGAAAATTTACAACCAACATCTGCAGGAGGCAAAAGAGAAGAAGGAAAGGATAATCTAGTGAGTAAGCAATTACTAATCTGCTTAAACCTGAGCCTCAAGAATGATACAAACATAGAGGCTGGTTTGCTCGCAGCCCGGCTCATGAAGCAATAGCTGCCAAGACCCAACCATTGACATGAACATTCAGATTCTGCTGTGGGTGGCAATCAGATTCTAATATAGCAGGTAACATCCTATCTCTAATCTTGATCTAAACCATGAAGTTTAGTGCCCTTTCCAGTTTCCCTGTCACTGTTAACAGGATATCCAAAGTTACAGTGATTATCAACATAAATGTCATCTCTACATCTGACTAAACTCTTGGTCTTAATGAAACCTTTGGCAAATCATGCATTGTAATATCTAGGTTCAGCTTGTTACCATATCACAGATTTCTTGTGCATTACATAGAAAATCTTAAAGACAAGGTTTTTAAAAGAAATTTAAGCACATTACACATCCTCACAAATCTGTTAGATCCTGTTCTTATAAATGAAGATAGCAGCACCTTGCTGTATCTTACTTATCTTTACAACATCTCCAAATTACAGACTGTAAAAGCATTTACTGCTTGAGTAATGACTAGGCAGGTGTGTAAGGGACAATGTACTTAGTGATGAAATTAGGTAAACTGTCACATAATGGCTAGTCACTGTCTCCTTTAGCTTGGAAGAATTATTTTCTAAAGACCATTCTCTTGTTCTTTGTTAAGTTTTAAGTAAGTGAAACGTCAAGACTCTCAGAAATTACATACACTATGATTTGCTTTGCCTCCACTTTTCACAGAATCATTAAGATGGGAAAAGATCTCTAATATCAAGTCCAGTCATTACCTAACACAGCCAAGTCTACTACTAAACCAATTCTCTAAGTGCCACATCTATATGTTTTTTGAATCCCACTTTTAGGGATGGTGATTTGATCACTTTCCTGGGCAGTCTGTTCCAATGCTCGACCATCCTTTCTGTGAAATTTTTCCTACTGTCCAATCTAAACCTCCCTGTGGCAAGAGAGGTCATTTCTTCATCCTATTGCTTGTCACTTGGGAGAAGAGACTGACCCGCACCTCTCACTACAACCTCCTTTCAGGCAGAAAGCAATAAGGTCTCCCCTCGGCCTCCGGTTCTCCAGGCTAAACAACTCCAGCTCCCTCTCAGCTGCTTCTCAGTGCTCTTGACCTTTCACCAGCTTTGTTGCTCTCCAGGGACAATCACTTCCCTGGCCCTGCTGGCCACACTATTGCTAATACAGGCCAGGATGCCACTGACCTTCTTTGGACACCTGGGCACGCATTGGCTCATGTTTCACTGGTTGTCAACCAGAACCTCCAGGTCTTCCATATCTACACGCTCCCAGATCCATTTCTGCCAGGAAGTTTTCCAGCCACTCTGCCACTAGCCTGTAGCACTGCCTGGGTTGTTGTGACCCAAGTGCAGGACCTGGCACTTGGCCTTGTTGAACCTCATACCACTGGCCTTGGCCCATTTATCCAGCCTGTCCAGATCCCTCCGCAGAGCCTTCCTGCTCCCAAGTAGATCAATACTGCCGGCCAACTTGGTGTTGTCTGCAAACTGACTGAGGGTGCATTTAAGCCCCTCATGCCTATCATCAATAGAGATATTGCACACAACTGACTCCAATACTGAGCCCTGTGGAACACCACTTGTGACTGGCCATCAACTGGCTTTAACTCTATTCACCACCACTCCTATGGCTCAACCATCCAGCCAATTTTTTACTCAGCAAAAAATGTGCCTGTCAAAGCTATGAGCAGTCAGTTTCTCCAGGAGAATGCTGTGGGAGACAGAGCCAACGGTTTTACTAAGGTTCACATAGACAACACCAACAGCCTTTCTCTCATCCATTAGGCGGGTCACCCTGCCATAGATGGAGATCAGGTTGGTCAAGCAGGACCTGTCTTTCATAAACTTGTGCTGGCTGATCCCCTGGCTGTCCTGTATGTGCCACATGATGGTACTCGAGATGATCTCTTCCATAACTTTGCTGGGCACCAAGGTCAGGCTGACAGGCCAGTAATTCCTTGGATCCTCTTTCCAGCCCGTCTTGTAGAGGAGTGTCACATTGGCTAACCTCCAGTCTTCTGAGACTTCCTGCTCAACCAGAACTGCTCATAAATGATGAAGAGTGGCTTGTCAAGCTCTTCTGTGAGTTCCCTCAGTATTCTTGGGTGGATTCCATATGGCCCCATAGACTTGTGTGCATTAAAGTGGAGCAGCAGGTCGCTAACTGTTTCCCCTTGAATTACGGGGACTTCATTCTGCTCCTCATCCCTGTCTTCCAGCTCAGGGGGCTGAGTATCCTGAGGATAGCTGGTCCAACTAGAAAAGACTGAAGCAAAGAAGGCATTAAGTACCTCAGCCTTTCAGCCTTTTTGTCATCCTTTGGGGGAATGTTTCCACCTGCATTCAATAAAGGATGGAGACTCTTTATGCTTTCCTTGATAATAACACATCTTTCACCCTGCTGACTTGTCAAAAGAAGAAAGGCATCATCACTGTGGAACACAACTATGACAGAGAATCCCTGAACTGCCTACTGAGCTTTGCCTTGGACAAAATCTACAACAGAGCTGTCAAGGAGGCCTGCCAGGGACAGAACACGTACATAGCGCCTCCATAGTGAGCTCCTTTCCTTGTTTTAACCCACTCCTCACCTTGTTTGCCAAAGACCTTACCAGGTCAGAAGTGAAATACTTATTCCCTCCTGTGGCTGCCTTAAAACAGATTTTTCCACAAAATCTTAAAGTAATTTTTGCACTTTAGAAAATCTATATTATGAATGATAGAAAAAAGACATGAATTTTGTATCAAGTGTCAGCAAGACACCTATTACTTAAACACTAACGAGGTCCAGTGAGGCCCTATTGAGCATTCATAAGAAGACCATAGGCTGGAGGCAAGGAAGAAAAGAAATGAGTCAGGATGGCAAATTACTCTCTTTCAGAATTTCTTTGCTTGGTATCTTTGACAATGAAGTTTCAAATAATAGAGAGATTCGAGATCAACATTCATTCTCAATTCTACATCTTAAATCAGGGACAGAGAATGCCCCTATTTAAGATTCAAATTTAGCTCCCTCCTACTTGGACCTTTGTGTCATCTTGTGCACTTCTTATGAAAAAATATTTACATGGGAATTGTCAACTCACCAAGCAAAGGGAGAAGAAATTTTTATGTCAAAGGAACAAAGCCTCCTGCAAGTTGGCTTTTTTTTTTCTTTCTTAACAAATCATTCTGTGGCATGAGTCAGGTAATATAGAGTAGGAGGATCGCACTCCAGCAGGCTGTGGTAGAGCAGGTGGAGCCGTGGAGACAGCTTGGACATATGCAGCATGTGTGTTTTCTCTTGAAGGACTTGGAGAAACAAGTGTTATAAAGCTGATTTTGCAAGGATATCTTGCTGCTAAACTGGTACTTTAAAAACACTGGGATTCCTGAGTTGTTTTCCTCCACTTGCATCAATTAATGTTTTTCTTCTGTATTTTTTTTCCCCAAGATGAGGAAAAAAGCCACAGATTTCTCTCACAGACTATTTGGGAAACTAATTCTGAGAGGAGATGACAACTTTTTCAGTGATAAATGCATAATATTTATGCTATTTTCTGGACACAGAGCAGACTCAACAGCGTAGAAAGGTTATTCCATAAGGGGGACTCGTACAGTGAAGCTGGATTATTTTCCTTGGCACCTAATCACTGACTTTATTCTGGTTCTTCTGCTGTTACATTCCAGGTTAAAGTAGCATTGTGGCACATACCAGCAAATTGTCATGTTAAATCTTGACAAAGGTTTTTACAAGGCCTTGTATTCCTCCAAACATCAAGAAGCTTTTTAACAGTGCTGAAAGTCCCTGGATTTAATAATCGGATTTATTCCATTTCCAGGATTATAGATAGCCTGGGTCTGTTTGTTCACCCTGTCAATAAAATTGGCATGAATAAACAATAATGACAGTGATCCCAGAGAAGTCATATCAGTGTAAATGAAAACATCAGGTCTGTGGTGAGGAGGCCAGCCCTTGCATTAATGTAGACCCTCAGTGGCTCAGCAAATAATTTAAAATAAATAAATAATGTGAACAAGACACAGTAAATCCAAATTTGAATAGTGAGAACTTTAGGTTTGTTGTTCTTTGGAATGTTATTTATACGAAAAAGCAGTAGCCTCAAGTGTTCTGAAATAAGCCCAGCAAGCTCCCTAAAGGTTTGTTAGCTGACTGCTTGCCTGAGGGCCACTGGATCTATTACAGTCTTGCTGTAGCTTCCTGCTGAAGAAACCCTTTCTGAGTGTCTCAAATCTGGCAACAGGCTAGTCAGTGAGTATGCTAGGAAAATGCTGTGGAGATCTCAGTGAGACATTACTTACTGTGCCTAGCCTGGGATGCCAGCCTTTTGACATCTCAGATCACATCTCATTTGTAATGTGTGTTAGGAGCTTTTAATCAAGGTGGAGGGAAGTGTCCTCTCTCCTTCCATGGCAGACAGCTCAGGCTGAGCACAACTGCGATACCAAGGAATAAGGGACGATTCTCAAGGGGAAAAGCAGTGATGAAATCGGCACGATTGCTAGTGCCTTCTTGTAGGACACTGAGCTAGTAATTTGGAAAAACAAGCTTGTTAGAGGAAAACAGGAATGACACCAATCTGCTGTAATGAGCAAGCAGTAGAACAGTGCCTTCATGTCATGCTCCATTCTGGGTTTGAGCCACACACTGCAAAAGTTGTGGCCTTGCTGGGTGTAAATTAACACAGCCAAATGATTTTTCCTCTCTTTTTAGTCACCCGAGGCAGTATTAATTTGCAGTGAGAACAACAAAAGACAAAAGCAATGCAACAGGTTTCCATCCACTATGCTTTATAGACTTTCTTTTGTCAGGGTGAAGGAAATGAAAGACTGGATGCCTTAACCAACTGTTTTGGTCTTGAGTTTAAGCAGTTACTCACCTGGGGCAAGGAGCTTCCAGTTTCCTCCAGACTAGGCATTTTTAAAAATAATCGTAACACTCCAGAGTACCATCTAGCTATGAGAACATTGTCCAGGGAGTAAATTCTTGAGATGATGAAACATTCCTTTTACAGATGAGAACGCAGTGGTACAGAAGGATTAAATGATTTGCCCAATATTATAAAGTAAATCAGTGATAAAATAGAGAAAATAATCCGATGTCCTGATGCCCACTTCTGTACACAAATCATTAGACCATAATTTCTTCTGCAAGATCATCACTTCCTCCTTTCATATGCTATCCTGCTGCCAAGAGAAAGATTATTCTACATGCTGCATGGAGTAACATTTTTCCAAGTCTAATTCAAAACCTATCAAGCCATGGAGTTGCTCTTCTATTCCCCTGGAAAATGATTCCAGAGCTTGACAGGGCAAGGACATATCTCCATGACAGGAAGTTTTCCATAATACTTACCCTTAAATTTGTAGTCATCTAAATACCTTGTCTCTTTCCATGGTATTTATGATCATCAAATACTAGCAGAGCTGTATTTCCCCTTCTCTCTCCCAGATATCACTTAAGCAAGATAACACTCTTTCAGTAATACCGCTAAAAGCAATTCCTTAAATTCCCAAAACAGTTTTAATTTCTTTCCCTAAACTTTCTCCAGTTTTCCAACCTTAGACACTCATTTCAGTGTTTCCACAGTGTGTTCTTTGACCTTGACCAGTACTTCTTTTCTCCCTGCTGATGGGACAGACTGCAGCAATACACAAGATGGTGGGAAAACTGGAGTCTGAAGCAGGAAGTCAGTGATGTCAAAAGACCCCCAGGGTTGAGGGATTACTGGCAAGCTCCTGGAGCAATGTTTCTATTCATCCATTGGAATTGGAAAGAGTGCCAGATCCTACATTAACATTGGGCTAATTTACCCAAAGGTGAGAGGCAGAACTTACTGTTTCCTTCCTGTTCTTTTCACTATTTTAGCCCACAGAACTCAGAAGAAACAGACATCAAATTCCATCATTAAATAATAAAAATGAAGTTGTAGGTTTCACTGCATGGCTAAATCAGCAAAAGACAAACACCAATAAGTGAAACCCTTGCAGTTTCTACTGTGGTCAGAATGAAACCTCACAAAAATGGCCATCTCAGCAGAAATATACAACCCTGGGCTGCCACATTAACATAAATTACAGCAGCCAGAAATTATTGCTGCCTCTAATCTCCAAACACTCAAGAGCTGAACTGCGTTCAGCAGAATGACCTGTCCTCCATGATGCATTAGTGTTTGCACTCACTCTCTCTCTCATGGGCACACAAAGCCCGTCCTTTTGAAGCACAGAGATTTATGTTTCCTGAAATAAAAAAAAAAAAAAAAAAA